>JABUQX010034758.1:37500-52500 GCA_015478945.1 Trachelipus rathkii | reverse complement strand
AACACTCGGGGAGGAATCACCCGCTCCTTCCTAACGTTCAGAGATCTCAGGAGCCCATGCAACCGATCAAATGTAATCACCAGGGCAAGACCACAGGAAGCACCTTGAGAGGAAGAAGGAGGAGGCAGGAGAATGCCAGAAATATCCAGGCGTTTGAGTTAGGGAGGAAGCAATAGGAGGCCTAGATGATTGGGCCTTTTCAGTTGTGAGAGTTAGCGAACAGACATCAGATCGAACTAAGAGGAGAAAGGATGATTTACAGAAGTTTGTTAGAGATGTTTTTGGCAAGAGCCAGAAAGATTTGTCAGTAGGAGAACCAATTAGGTTAGCGCACTTTCGTTTGATGAAAGCGCCCCTTTGCTCGTCGAAGGGTATCCTGCAACGAATTCTAGCTGAGTAAAAAATTTAGCGAGAGGTGATAGAGAGGAAACCGAGATTGTTTCACTCCCTACGCGCTGTTTCTCAGCCGTGAATGGCCAGAGAACAAGCACGGTCGAACCATATAATGACGGAGAGAAAGACTTTGTCGAAGAAGGAATGAAACCTGCTCATCCCGTCAAACGACTTAGAGCTCCAGCCTTAGTTGGCAGAGCCGAAGCGGTCATCAGCAGTCAATGCAGGTCATTCCAATTATAGTTATCGTAGAAGACGACGCAGGTCCCCAATCATGCCCGATCAACAGTGCCAAAAAAGCGCAGGGGCAGGAGGACGCTGTTGGGAGTAAAGTATTGAAAATAAGAAATAGCTTAAGCGAGTTGTGGTCAGACTGACCAATAGGAGCGAAAATGGTGTTATTTATAGAGAGAAGGACTAGTGGAAACAATATAGGTCAAGTGTATTCAAGAATGTTTGAGACGAGCCGGAGAATGTTTTGTAAGTTCTTTTGATTAGTGGCTCTAGATCGTGAGAATGCTGAATGATCTGCGACTCCTCGCCCACCTAATCAGTATGAGAGGACCCCAACCCTTCAGTGTTGTTGTGTACATTGAAATCCCCTCAATAGTAGGACCTCAGTATTTGGAATGAGACAAATTATTAGTCTCAGTGAGGGTAGTTAGATATTCAAAGAAAGATCGTGAAAATCTTTCTATTAGTGAAAAACAGGTAGCAGAAGCAACAAATATATTGTAGAGTAGAGGAAGAAAGAATTTTAAGCCAGCAGAAACAGTTCGAAGTTTAGGCGGATTCGAGATTCACGAGGGACGTTGTCTTACAGGAGTGCTTAATGTTTACATACGGCACCACCACTCCACCCTTTAGGCGGAAATTATGAAAATAAGTTATTAGTTGGAAACATTAAACGACGTTAGAGGATGAGATCTTAGCCATGCGAGTCTTCAGGACAAGAGCAAAGGTATAGGGTTAACAGTAGGAGAAGTAGAAGTCCACAAGAGGGCAAAGTAGATTTAAGCCGGCGGATGTTGGTAAGTTAATGTAAAAAGCCCCCGCCTAACGACAAATCTGCCATCTTTCACATACCACACACAACACACCACTCGGACGAAACACACAAGCAAATCAGAAACAACAGACCAAAACAAAGGAAAAACCGGATAAAAAATAACACAGCACTAAAATTTACTAACTTAAAAGATTAAGTACTAGAAAATTAAATAAAAAAATGCTTATTATACATAAAAAATAAAGCCATTACGAATCTATATAACTTACTATACTCGGGTAGGCAATATTAAAATTTGTTAAAACCTAAAAACTAAAAAAAATTGAAAAAAAAATTTAAAACATAAAAACTATCGCTTTTAAACGACAATGGCGCAGACCTCGCGCGAAACTAAAAAATAAAATTATTAGAGAAAACTGAATAACGCTTTAATTAAAAAAAAAAAAAAAAAAAAAAACAAAAAAAAAAAAAAAAAAAAAAAAAAAAAAAAAAAACAAAAAAAAAAACACTAGTCTTGATGAAACTTTGACACATAGTTCCACTCATATGGTGGGCACGATAACGAAAAACTTATCGCAGATAACCGATAAATCGGATAAGAAACCTTATCATCGATAACCAATATCCGATAACTCGTGATAAAAATATCGCCGATAACGGCGATAACGATAAATCGTATAATCCACATTTTTATGTATTTCATTTTATTGTAAATAAAATGTTCAAAAAAAAAAACACGACTTTGGTTTTTAAAAAATGGTTAAAATAAATTATTACTCTTTTCACCGTATTTTAATAGATTAATATAAAAATTTTCAGTTTTTTTTTACCGACACGTACCCAGAAAATATGGAATGTTGCTACTTTGTATAACTTGTAAAACTTTGGATTTCTTAGTTAAGAAAATTTAATTTTTTTTTCATTTGCTTAACAATCTTTTTATAAATAACATTTTATTTCCTTATTTATGCTGTGATGTTACTAGATTTTTAATAATGTATGTGAAAACTCCCAATTATTAAAGGTTAATAAACGATTTTGAAAATGAAAATCAAAGATTAGTAATGTACAATTTATCAATATCAAAATATAAATACTAGGTTTCAGGCCTTCTGCAGCATTCGTATGTTCCTTTATAAACGATGAGCTTTTAAGTTTTCATCTGACAAGAAATTCTCCTATAGCTCTTAGATTATCTTATGCCAAGGGAGAACAATCGCTCCAGCGCAGCGCTAGACGGCATTGCGTATTGTACCTTATAAAGAGATCCATGAGCACCTTCTCATTGTTAAAATCTAGGTCTGACAGGCTGTCTGACGATTTTCGCCTGCAGCCACTATTACAATGAGTAGAGCAGCTTTACTCTTGACTTGATTCTTTGATGACGTGGACCGTTGAGTTATTAGTATAACATCGCCATCACAGATAGCTTGGTAGTAGTCCTTCTCTTCCATGTCCTTTCCCTCTCTGCTGCTGGTACTGTTGGCGTTCTCGAGATTCGGTACGCCGCAATAAACTCTTCCACCTTCTTCGCCTCCCTCAGGGGCGCTTGACCTCATGACTTTTTGAGCCATGGTTTCTTCAAAAGCCTTCATTCCACATCAGGCGAAACCTTGGGGTGGAAGGTAGGGCCAGAAGGTACTCCTCGATGCTTCAAAGGTTGTTGGGGAGAAACCCTGCTGTCTATGACGTCAAGGAGGGTATTGACCAGAGCGGTCCGCAGAACTGAGAGATGTGCGATTGGTCTTGAAGCTCAATCAGATTTTTTTTGGTCACAATGAGGGTGGGAATTCAGGCAAGTCCAAGATAGCACTGTTTTCTCCCCCTTGATTTGATCCAGTGCAACCGACGACTGGTGCCATGACTCTTGATAACTTAATAAAGAAATATTTATTTAACATAGTTTACAAATGGAGCGATTACTCTGGCGATTAGCTAAAGAAAAGAAAAAAGATAAAAGATTGAAAAGTAAGCGGATTCTCGCTAATATTTTAGTTTATGTACCCTAGGCATATTCTCTGACAATAACTGTCTAATATATATATATTTATATATATATATATATATATAACTATAATATATATATATATATACTTTAATATATTATATATATATATATATTATATAGTATATATTAATATATATATATTATACTTGATAAGTAATCACGCATTTATATATATTATATATATATATATAATATATATATAATATACTAAATATATATATAATATATAATATATATAGTGATATTATATTATATATATATATTATATATATAGTTATATATATATATATTATACTATATATAGTATATCATATATAAACAAAAAGTACGTCGCGATACCCATTATTGATAAAAGATTTTATCTGATAGCAGATAACCCGAAACCGTTATCGCGATAAATTATCACCATATAATTATCGGTAGTTTGGAACAAAAATTATCGCGATACCGATTATCGGTAAAAGATGTTTATCGGATAACAGATAACCCAAAACCGTTATCGCGATAAATTATCGCCGATAATTATTCGACGATAACGCCCACCTTGCGTTGTCACTAGAAGCACAGCAACAGCATAATAAGTAACGATTAATAGAAAAAAGATAAACTTTCAACCAAGGAGCAACTTTCAGAAAACACGTTCCACACTGTCACAGATTAAAACACATTGAATATAAATATATAATATATATTTATATATATATTATAATCGATATTATATTTGACCGATATATGTCTTCATATATACAAACAAATATCATCTTTATTCTTAATATATATTATACTTTACTTTATTTGGGTTTTTATTAATATTATTATTGTTGTATATCGAATAATAATAATAATTAATGAAATAATCAATAATAATAATAATAATAATATAATAATACATAATAATAATAATTAATAATAATAAAATAATAATAATTAAAATATAAATAATAATAATATAATCATTAATAATATAATATAATATTAATAATAACAAACAATAATAATTTTCAGATTTTTAAACTTTTCAATTTAAAACTTTATTCAGATAAAGAAAATTTACATTGCTTACATAGTACATACTTTTACAACGACATTATTAGCATTAATATAATAACCAAAAGTATCTTCCCTAGTATCTGGAAAGGGGCTAGCTAATTGCAACAAAGTGTTTCGTGTCCTTTGAGACCCGAATACAATACATTCATTTCTTAAGGAATGATAATAATAATAGACTAATGAATAATAATAAAAATAATAAAAAATATATAATAATAATATAATAATTATAGATAAGTAAAATCAGAAAAATTCTAATGTTAAATAATAATGTTGATAATTTCCATTTCGTTTTCGGTTCAATATTCACAAAATAAAATAATAAAATAAAAATCAATAATATAATAATTAATAATAATAATAATAATAATAATATTAATATAATAATAATAATAGATAATTAATAATTTTTGTTTTTATAAATAATAATGATAATAATAATAATAATAATAATAATAATAATTAATATAAAAATTAAAATTAATGAATAATATACAATATAATAATAATGATAATAATAATAATTAATAAATAATAAAATAATAATAATATAATTTTTAAATTTATAATTATAATTACAATTATAACCATAAATATAAACATTAATAATAAGAATAATAATAATAATAATAATAATTAATAAAATCAATATATAATAGAATAATACTAGATAATAATAATAATAAGTAATAATATAATAATAATAATTAAGCATAATAACAATAATAAAATATTAATAATAATTAATAATAATAATAATAAATAATATAACAACAATAAAATAATTAAATTATAATAATTACATAATAAAAAATAATAAGAAATAATAATAATTAACAATAATAATAATAAAAGAACAGCAATACAATAAGATGTAATACCAGTTAATAGACATACAGTAATCCAACTCCTAAGAATATTTCACAATACTAAATACAACAGTAATAATAATAATTAAATAATAATAATAATTAAATAATCATAATAAAATAATAATAATAATAATAATAATAATAATAATAATAATAATAATAATAATAATAAAAAATAATAATAATAAATTAATATAATAATATTAATATGAATAATAATAATAAACAATATAATACAATGAATAATAATAATAAACTAATAATAAAATAATAATATAATAATAAAATCAATAATAAATAGATAATAATAATAGAATAATAATAATATTAGATAATAATAAATATTAATATAATAATTATAATAATAATAATAAATAATAATAATAATCAATAATTAATAGTAATAATAATCAATGAATAATATAAATAATAATTATAATAATTAATAATTAAAATAATAGATAATAATTAATAATAATATAATAATAATAATAATAATATCACATTAATATAAAAAAATAAGTATAATAATCATAATTAAATTGATAATTAGTAATAACAGAATGAAATATTATCAATGAAAATTAATAATAATAATATAATAATTAAATAATAATAAATAATAATAAAATATAATAATTTAATAATAATAATAATAATATAAATAAATAATAATATATAAATATCATATGATATAAACTAATCCAAAGATGATAATAATAACATGAACAAGTATTTGAGAAGCCGACATATCTTTAATGAGTCCATCCAGAATTAAAATAATAACAATAGAAATATTAATATATAATCTAAAAAGTCAATAATTGACTAAACAAGTTACTAAGAAAAAATACATTAAAATAATTGAAATATAATGATAATATATTGAAAAATAATAAAATAATATAATAAAAAATATAATTAATATAATAATAATAATAAAATACATAATAATAATAATATAATAATATAATAATAATATTAATAATAATTAATAATAATTAATAATAATAATATAATAATAATTAATAATAATAATAAATAATAATAAATAATAATATTAATATATAATAATATATTAATAAAAAAATTAATAGTAATAATGAATAATAATAAAATCAATAATTAATTAATAATAATAATGAATAATAATAATATAATAATGTAATAAATTAATAATAATAATAATAATAATAATAATAATAATTAATAATAATAATAAATAAATAATAATAATAAATAATAATAATAATAATAAAAATAATGTCTGTCGATAATAATAATGATGAATAATAATCAGATAATAATAGCGATAATAATTTATATAATAATAATAATATAAAATAATTAATAATAATTAATAATCAATAATAATTCCACATGTAAAAAAAAAATAAAAATAATCAGTTGAAAACAGTAACAAAAATAATAAAATAGATAATAATAATAATAATGAATAATAATAATTAAATAATAATAATTACTAAATAATAATTAATAATAATAAAAATAACAGTTAAAGCTTTAATTATGATAATAACAATAATAATAATACATAATAATAATAATAATAATAATAATAAATAAATCAATTAATAATAATAATAATAGATAAATAATAATTAAAATAATACAATAATAATAATAACTATAATAAAATATAATAATAAAAAAAACAATAATTAATAATTAATAATAATAAATAATAATTAAATGAAATAAATAATGATTAATGATAATGATAATGATAATGATAGATGATAATGATAATGATAATGATAATGATAATTATAATGATAATAACAATAATGATTGATAATGATAATTATAATAATAATAATAATAATAATAATAATAATAATATTATAATAATAATAATATAATAATAATAAATAATAAAATACATAATAATGATAAATGATAATGATAATGATAGATGATAATGATAATTAGATAATGATAATGATAATGATAATTTATATTATAATTATAATTATATTTATAATATAATACTAATAATATATTAATAATAATAATAATAACTTATAATAATTTTGATTTAATAAAATAATAGTTTAAATAAATAATAATAATAATAATGAATAATAAAATAATAATAATAGATAATAATAAAATTAGATAATAGATAAATAATAATAATAATATATTTTGTAAATAAATCCGACTATTATACAAAAGTAATATTAAAGGCAAAAGATAAAATTGTCAACACAAATAATTCAGCTTTTGTCTAAAAAGCCCCCCAAAAATGACAAAAAACTCAGAAAATATCTCATCTCAAACTTCGCCAGTAGGAAACAAATCATAGTTCCATCCTTCGGAAAGGGGTTTCCTAAGGGGATGTTTTTTATACAAAATTTGCATTGATAATGAGTAATGGTGATATTAATAATAATGCATAACGATAATGATCTAATGATAATGACCAATGATAAAATAATAATCAATAATAATATTATTAATATATAATAATATAATAATAAAATTAATTAAATAATAATAATAATCAATAATTAATAAAATAATGAATGAATAATAATAATATGAATAATAAAATAATAATAATTAATGATAATAATTAATAATAATAGATAATAATTTAATGTATTAATGATAATGATCTAATGATAATGATAATCTGGATTAATCGATAATGATGAATGATTAGCATGATGAATGAATAATTGATAATGATTGATGTACTTAACTATCTATAATCAACATATAATTAAATACAAATTATAATTGTATAATTATAAATTATAATTATAATTATATTATATATTAATTATATCCTATAATAATTTATAATGACATAATTATAATTCAAATTATATGTATAATTTATAATATATTAATTAATAATTCATATTATTTAATTATAATTATCAATTATAATTATAATATAAAACAATAACAATAAACAATAACAATAAACAATAACAATAAGAGATAAAACAATATATAATAATAATAAATAATAATAATACTATAATAATAATAAAATATAATAATAATAATCAATAATGGAATTAATAATAATAAATACAATAACAATAATAATATAATAATGAATAACTAATTAATAATAATAAAATAATAATAATAACAATAACAATAACGATAAAAATAATAATAACATAATAATCAATGAATAATAATATAATGATAATAATAATATAAATCAGTAATAATCAATAATAAAATAATAATAATAATAATCAATAATAATAATAATTAAAATAATAATTCATCATAATAATAATATAATATAATAATAATAACAATAATAAATTAATAGATAATAATAATAATAATAAATTTTTTTATATAAATCAATATTTTAAAAAGTAATATTAAAGCCAAAAAATAAAATTTCAACACAATTAATTCACTTTACCGATTTATTATAAAAACTTCCGAAAAAAGGACAAAAACAGAAAATATCCCCATCTCAACTTCGCCAGTACGGAAAATACATATCCCATCCTCGGAAAAGGGTTCTTCCTAAGGGGGGGGTTTTTTTAAGATACCAAATTGATCATGCCTAGGTTCAGGTCGATTCCCAGCAGCTGTGAAAAATATTTTAGGGGTGTTTTCAATACAAATTTGAATTTCAGGTATGTATTCTTTCTATATACATCTTGAACCACCGGTTCTGTTGCCTTATATGATTTCCTTGTGCGATTACCTGTTTGGGAACCCCCCCCCAAATGTGGGAGCGGGATAAGAACGGCGGCATGCCCATTTTGGACCATAGGAATGTATTCGTCGTTGTCTTCTTTTCAGCTCATCGTGCGTGGTGCTCAAAACAGTACGGCCGTATCATCTGCTAGGCGTCGCAGGTTCGTTCCCAACAGGGTGCAACAATACTTCTCGGGCTGTTTTAATATCTAGTTTGATTTGCACACATGATCTGCCAATCTTAAATATATCGTATACTAAATGTCTTGTCCTTATATATATTATATATATATATTTATAGTATATATATATTATATATATATATATATACGTATATATATATATTATATATTTGTTTGTAAATGTACATTAAAATATATACTAATGAGCTTTAAATTATTAGTATTATTATTATGATTATTATTATTATCTATTATTATATATTATTTATATTATTATTATTATTATTATTATTATATTATTATTATTTTATTATAATTATTATTATGATTTTTTATTATTGATTATTTATTTTTATTATTATTATTATTATTATTTATTATAATTATATTTATTATTTTGATATTATTATATTATTATTGATTATTGATTATTATATTATTATTATTATTATTATTTTATTATCTAATATATTATTAAATATTATTATGATTATTTTATATTTATTATTATTATTATTAGTATTATTATATTTATTATTATTATTATTATTATTATTATATGATTATTATTATTATTATATTATTATATCATATATTATTTATATTACTTATTATTATATCACCTAGATTATTATTATTCCTTAAATTGTGATGAATAAATAATTTGCAGAATATAATATTATTATTATATTATATTATTACTATTATTCATATCATATAACTATATATATATATATATATATAATAATATCTATATAATATATCAGTTATATATATTATTTACTATAGTATATAATTATAGAAGAATATACAATCAAAGGTGGGCCACGTCTAATGAGAAAGTTAACGCCGTAATCCCTTAATTCTCGTTAACAAAAAAAATTAGCGACGTTAATCATTAAAGCGTTTATCGGTAAAGTATGTAACGGAAGTTAACGTTAATCGTTTTCAACGTTAACCCGTCTTCCTTTTTATTTTTTATTTTATTTTTTTTATTTTTTTTTACAGATTCACCACCACTCACGGATCGGGCCCCTTCTCCAGGAGGGGGGGGGAAATATAAAACGTTGTAAAGACGCCAGCCCAATCCCAGTCTTACTCAAATTCTCAGGTGAGCGCAGGCGTGAGCTTGTAAAGAGAGCAAGACTAAATATTAGTTGGAAAAACAGAAGAAGCAAGGAGTTCCACAGAGAGAAGTCAGGCTGGAAAGAAAAGGCACCACAACGAACAAGTCTAGGGTTCGCAATACTCAGCAGAATTTCGTTGGCGAGAGCCAAGGTACCTGCTGTGCTACTAGGGGAGCAAGGTGGTGGGAATTGCGAGTGGTCAACTCCCCCGAGGTTCTGCCGCTATAGTACCTATAGAAAGGAGATAGAGCGCCAACGTTACGTCGCAGAGATAGAGAGTCAAGAGAGTTCGAAAGTAGGGGACAGTTATTTAGTCTCCTTAGCTTTAGACTTCAAGGACTATTCCATTAGATTTAGGAGCAGGAAGGCTCCCCCAAATGTGAGAACAGTACTCCATACAAGGCGAATAAGGCCCTTATATAACTTGAGTAGCTGTGCAGAAGAAAAAAAAAATTCCCGCACCTGAACAGAACTCCGCAGCTTCTTTGAGGGCCATCTTAGCAACCATGGAATATGAGGTTCCAAAGATAATTCGTTGTTACTGTTAAAGACCAGAAAGTTTATGTTATTCACAGGAGAGACGTTAGAGCCGTCGAAGGAAATAGGAAAGGTCGGAGGTGTTTTTGAGAGGGAGATGTAGAGAAGTTGAGTTTTCTAAAGAGTTGAATTTTAGCAAGGTGCGTGACCCCACGGGGAGAATCCCATTCCAGATCGACAAGAATAGATCGGGGAAGCTGAAGACGAGAGGCAACTCTAGAAGCAAATGAGGGAGCAGATTGAAATGAGAGGAAGAATGGAGAGTTGGGTTCATCGGAATGAAGAGTGAACAGAGTTGGAAGTGCAGCTGAGGAGATCGTTGATGAAAAAGTAGAATAAAAGTGGAGATAGAACAGGAACCTTGCGGATACCACATAAATAGGAAAGGAGGAAGAGGCGACGCTCCATCAACAAGTGCTGATTTGGAGCGACGGAGAGTAAAACTAGACAAGAGTAAGTAAGCAGAAAGAGGAAACCCAAAAGAGGGAGGCTTAGAGAGCAGTTGACGCGTGCCCAAACGCAGATCGAAAGGCCTTGATATGTCAAGCGCCACTGTACGCACAAGACTCCCCATGATCCCTAAGGGCAGAAGACCATAAATTTTAGATAGAAAACGTATGTCACCAGTTGGCTGGAACCGAGATAAGCTACTGTGATCTGAAAGAAAGGAATGAGAATGCCAGATGATCCAGGAAATTGAGAGTTAGAAGATTATCAGAAGATTTAGGATTGAGAAATACAAGTGCAGAAGCTATGCTTAGGGCGACTAGTTGAAGATCAGATGAACGCTACTTTTTTCGGGGATCAGTTGGGACATGTTGCGCGCTTCCAGCACTGAGAAAAGTATTAGTATTAAGGACATTAGAGAGATAGAGTTGAACGAGGACAGGCGTCAGCTCGGAAAACACACTCCCTCAATACAAGAGGAGGAATGCCATCGTGGGCGCACAGGCCTTCCTACGTTCATTGAACTACAGGTTATCCCATTGCACACGATTGTATTGTAATTACAGGTTAAAGACTAGGGAAAACTGAGAGGAAGAAGAAAGTAGGAGGAGGGATACCAGAATCGTTCCAGGGTGTAATTAGATGAGAAAAGGGTGGCCGAGGAGATTGGCCCTTTTCAGAAGGAGGTTAGCACCAGAAGCCGTCAAGAACGAATAAGGGACCGGAAATGCAGGATTACAAAATTTTGTTATAGATGTTTTTGGAAGGGGCCAGAAATTTTTATCAGTTGGAAAACAAAGCAGGTTGTCGCATTTTTCTTAGGGAAAGTTACGCTTAGGCTGACGAATAATATCCCTGCAACGATGTCCGAGCAAGAGATGATAGAGTAAGACGTGGAGTAGGAGACACGAGAGTTTTCCATTGGCCGATACGCCATGTCTCTCTCCTGAATGGCACGAGAACAAAGCTACCATCGAACCTTGGATTCTTGGAGACGAGAAATACTTCAGTCGAAGATGGAGTGAACCTAGCTCATGCCATCCAGTGATTTTACGGCCACCCCCCACCTTTCAGCCGGGCGACCCAAAGCATGCCGCCGGAGTCAAAGGCAGGATTCATTTCCAAGAGTTAGTAGCCAAAAAAACAACGCAATTGTTTCCAATAGCCCGATTTAAATTAACAGAGTCATTAATGATTAATAATAATTGTTAATTTTTCTTATTATGGCTTGCAGAATTCTGCAGGTAAAAATAATTGAGGAATTACAACTACAGTTTTTAATACAGAATTATGTATTATTTTTATAAATTACAACGCCTATTAGGCCTACTTCTTATATTTTTTTCACTAGTCACAAAAAAAGCAAGTTCAAGTAACGAACGAAAGAAGGTAATGACTCATTGAACGGCAACAGATCACTATCTTTTTTTTCTTTGTTTCTTTCTTTCTTTGACCAATAAGAAATGAGAAAACAGCATAAGAAAAACCAATTGTTACACATTTACTAAACGGTCAGATAATAACCAGTGTAAGAAAAACACATTATTGAGCCATGAGAGGAGCGTTTAGAATTTAAAAAAAAAAAAAAGTTCTATATATTATCGAAATCGAATCTAATATAATTTAAAATCTGATAAGAAAAATATTTTATTAACTCGTAAATTAAGTTAACGGTTTAACGGATGTAGGGGAAATTTTAATCGTTAACGGTTTAATTCACAACATTATAAACTCGTTAAATAGTCCGGTTACTATCTATTTTGAAATTAACGAAAAGCGCTTACAAAGTTAACGAAAAATATTAGCGAGTTAATTAACGGATTAACGCTTTAACGTGTTAATGCCCACCCTTTGTATATATATATAGTATATTATACATATATTATATTATATATATATATATATATATAATATATATATATATATAGTACTACTATATATATATATATATATATATATATATATATATAATTATATATATATATATTATTTATATATATTAATTATATATATATATAATATATATTATACTAATATATATATATATATATATATATATATACGTATTATATAATTAATATTATATATATATATATATATAATATATATATTATACATATATATATACTATAATATTAAAATATTATATATATAGATATATATATAAGAAATATATATATATATATATAATATATATATATATATATATAATATAAATATATATATATTATATATATATATATATATCACAACGCTGTCTTGACAGTGTCTCTCCAGGTAGGCAGGCTTAATATTTGAATATATATATGTATAGTATATATTATATACTATATATAATTATATATTATATTATATATTATATATATATATTATATTATAATATAATATATATAATTATATATAAATATATATAGAGAGAGAAGAGAGAGAGAGAGAGAGAGACAGGAGAAGAGAGAGGAGAGACGAGAGATGAGCAGAGGGAGAGGAGAGGGAGAGAGAGAGAGAGAGAAGAGAGAAGAGAGGAGAGAGGGTGAGAGAGAGAGAGAGAGATCCTGCTTCGACGGACATCCATTTCCAAACACTGGAAAGAGTTGGGCTAGTTCAAAAGCAGAAATCAGAATGCCCTTTTCTTCACATGAGGTTTAGTAATATTAAAATGAAAAGCTGGGGATCGTCCATTTTAACCAAGTTTAAATATAGGAAGCCATCAAAAGCGGGCGGAGCAAGCAAAAAAATTTTTGCCTTTTTACACGGGAAAAATGAAATATTTGTCTTTTTAAATTTTGATAACAGCTCTGTAAGAAATTAATTTTTATGGATTAAATGTTTTAACATATTTAAAAAAATAGTAATAAATAAATTAAAATCGAACTAACGGGCATGCACTGCCTACCTTGCCTACCCAGAGGGCAACGTCCCTATATATATATATATATATATATATATATATATATATATATATATTATATAATCATATAATATATATATACAATATTATATATAATATATTTATATATATAATATATATATATATACTAATTAATATATATATATATATACTATAAGCTATATATATATATATATATATATATATACTTATATATATATATACTATATATATTAATTATATATATATATATATACATATTATATATATATATCTATAATATATATTATATATTAAGGTGGGCATTAACGCCGTTATAGCGTTTAATCCGCTTTAATTTAACTCCCCGTTAATTCTTTTCTTAACTTCTAATTGCTTTAACGAGATACATTTGTGTATTAAGCGGTTTAACGAGTTAGAAATTTTTCCTCTACAATCCGTTACCCGTACCTTAATTTACAGTTAGATAAAAATATTTTCCTTATCAGATTTTAAGTTCTGTATTAATTCGATTTTTCGAAAGCAGTATAGTTTTTTTTTTTTTCAAAATTCCTACACGCTCTCTCAATGGCTCAAAATACTGTTTTTTTCTCTACACGGTTATTATTCCCGTCTTAGCTTAATGTTCAGCATGGTTTTCTTCTTACGCTGATTCTCATTCTTATTGGTTCGCTGAAGAAAAAAAAGATATAGTGACTGTTTGCCCGTTCAGATTGAATCATTAACTTCTTTCGTTCGTTTCTTGAACTTGCTTCTTTTGTGACTTTTTTGGTAGTTTTGGTG
>JABUQX010034758.1:10000-35000 GCA_015478945.1 Trachelipus rathkii | reverse complement strand
AACTACCTTTTCAACAAGCAGGTTGATGAATTGCTGGACAATATGCTTATTATTTTATTTATGACCTTCTCATCTAATTTACATCACATTGGCCCGCTAAGGTTATCTAACCGCAAACCGCCAAAGGTCATGAAAAGAGTGGCCCTTTTCTTCCACTTGCAAAAAGGGTGCCGCCGAGGGCCGAAACAGGACACATGTTCCTAGTAGGACTATTAGGTATAGCTGTAGGCTATAGGCTATAGGCTATAGGCTATAGGCTATAGGGGCTATGTTCTAGCTCTCTAGCACGTGCCGACCATATTGTAGAATACAACCGTCTTAGTTGTCTACCCCGAGGTATGAGGGGTACGGGTATCGAATGGTGTATATTAGAAAGGTGCAGATGCTTCCTTCTATAGTTATTACCCTGTACCCCCTTTTTCGAGCCTTTTCTGGCATGCATGTCCTACGTCATAGAATACACCCGGTATTAGTGCCTACCCCTAGTTATAGGGTACGGGGGAGTTCGATTTGTGTGGTATAGAGAAGGTGCAGTTGGTTCTTCATTCGAGTTAGTACCCTACCCCCCTTTCAGCCTTTTTTCTAGCTGACATATCCTACGTCATGAATGTACAGCTCGGTATTTGAGTGTCCTTACTCCTAGGTTAAGGTATGAGGATTCAATAGGTGTATATTAGAATTGTGCATAGAGGTTTGGTTCCTTCTACGAGTTATTTTACCCCAACCCCACCTTTCTAAACCCTTTAGTAACGATATTATCGTATGTTTTTTTTCTGACAGAACATATCCGCATATTAGCATCGGATTAGTACATTAGTCACCCACTGTTGAATCGATTCCTGTGGTTTACGACGGATTCGATTCATTCCTAACAAGAGTTTAGTATTAGATATTACCCTACCCCACCTTGATGGCGTATTGCAATCCAACATTGCAATGTTGCAAACAAACAATTGCAACACTTTTGCCAACATTTTTGCAACATTTTGCAACATTTGCAACATCTTGTATTTTGGCGTATTAACACGTTTTAAGGGTCAAATTATAGGTGTTTTCGGGTCCGTAGAAGCGTTTTCCGGGGTCAAACGACTCAGATTGGATCATAACAACCCGAGGCCCTGCGCATCCGCAGCCGCCCCGCACCGCGTCACTTTCATCTTTTTTCGCTTTTGCCGTCTCGATTTTCTATATCTCAGCTTACCGTTTTTTCTGAACATATTCACATTTCTCGAACCGTATGCTAGAATCCTCAGTCAGACACTATGGTCTTCCGAAGGGTCAAGGTATATATATAATATATTAAATATAATATATTATATTATTTATATATTATAAATTTATATTTTTTAATTATATATAATATATAATAGGCCTATATATAATATATATATATATATATATATATATATAATATACATATACCTATATATATATAATATATAATATACTATATATATGATACCCGCTTTTAGCACCCTACGGAGAAGGGGTTTGGCCCGCTCGTACGTGTATCCCTCCCTTCAACCTTACGGCTCCTCCCTTTAACCTCCGCTTTAGGTAGCTTTAGCCGCTTCTTTTGATCGTCTTGACCTTGAGTTTAGTTCTCAGTCTTTGCCTTGACCTATTTCCGGTCTGGGACTTGACAACAGGTTGGAGGCCCTTAACCGTATCAAGGCCTGATAAATTGACCTTTTCATAAAAGTCGTGAGGGCCATTAAGTTGATTAGTCGAGCATTATGTAGGTAACTGACGCAGTACCTGTTATTACGGGAACTGTCCTAACACTGAGGTCACGTACGGTATCTACCCAAATCTTGAGTTTACCGTATGTAACGTATCCATCAACCTCACACACACATCTACACCTACACCTACCACACAACACACAGACACACACACCCACAACACTCGAATTTTTGATGCCTTCAATCAATTGAACTACCTACTCTGACTGCCTCAACTTTGTGCCTCAACTTTGATGCCTCAACTTTAGTGCCCCAGCTTTGATGCCTCAGCTTGATGCCTCAACTTTGCTGACCTCAGGCTTTGATGCCTCAACTTTGATCCTCCAACTTTGATACCTTCATCTTCGATTTCTCAACTTATGTTACCTTCGCTTTGATAAACTCATCTTTTGATGTCCCGCTTTTGATGACTCACTCTTTTGTTTACTGGACAAAAAAGAAGGAACGGAGGAGTAAGAAGAAAAGGAAGAAGAAGAAGAAGAAGAAAGAAGAAGAAGAAGAAGAAGAAGAAGAAGAAGAAAGAAGAAGAAGAAGAAGAAGAAGGAAGAAGGAAGAAGAAGAAGAAGAAGTAGACAGAAGAAGAAGAGAAAGAAGAATAAGATATTTATTAGATTCGTATCAAAATCAAAATTTTCACATTTATTTTTTTATTTCAATCAGGCTTTTATTGTATAGAAAAAGCTGTTCATTTACCAGGAAGTTAAAGTTAAATTTCATAGAATAAAAAGTTAAAGTTAAAGTTTACAATTCTTCATATTGAAGGAATACAGATTTACATTTTTCATGTATTAAATACAAATGGTTTTGAAAAAACATTTTTGTTTTTTGAAAAAACATTTTTGTTTTTTCGAAAAAAACATTTCTTTTGATGAAAATTTTTTTTGTTTATTTGAAAAAAAATCTTCTTTTGGATTGAAAAACATTTTTATTCTTTTTTGAAAAACATTTTTTTAAAAAACATTGTTCTAGAAAAAAAAAGTTGTCAAATTTCCAAGAAAAACATGATTTTAGGGACCATAAAGCATAAAGCAGTAATAACATTTACGGCTAAAAAGCCACCAGCGGGTCCCCACCCACCCTCACCCCCCCTTCGTGTTTTACTGTTTACTGCTTTTACCATATTATTATGTAATACCAAACTATATATATCCCTCATTTTTCTTTTACAAACTTAAACATTTCATCATATACACCATGTTTTTTTTCTCTCTCCTACATATAAACACAGCATAATAATAATAATAATTTTGGCATAACACTAAAATAAAAAAAGTTCTTATTGTATGAACACTGCTTAAGCAATTAAGTAAGAGGATGAGGTACACAAACAAGATTTTCTTTTAAAAAAAATCTATTTTACTGAAAAAGATTGCATTATTAAGAGGTATAAAAGAATACTGATTTCTATATATACTAATATATACTAATATATATATATATATATATATATATATAATATATATATATATATATATATATACGTTAATACTACTACCTATATATATATATATATATATATATACTATATTTATATATATATATATATAAGTATATCTAATATATTAACGAGCATTATTACAAATGTTGTTTACATAAAGGTATTTTTAAAATATTACAGAACACACACAAGTTTTTTAAATTAGTATATATATATATATATACTATATAACTATATTACTATATTAATATATTATATAATATATAATCATGATATATATATATATATATTATAATATATTATAATATATATTATTATTATATTCAACGAGATCATTACAATGTTGTTTACATACAGATATCTTTAAAATATTACAGAACACAAGTTTTATAATATATACTATATATATTATATATAATATTATATATATATGTATATAGTATATATATATATTATACTTATTATATACTATTAATATATATAATATTATATATATATAGTTATATATATATAGTATATAGTATAATATTATACTTATATATATAATATATTATATTAATACTTTGCGCAGAACACCATGGGAGAAGTTGAAAACTGTGCATTCTTCATATATTAGTCTCAAAGCTTCTATTCCGTTTGAAATAACATAGGATATAAATATTCGAGATGCACCAACCATTCTCGCATATTCAGGCTCTATAGATTGCAGTTCTCATGCCAGAGGAAGGTAAAGGTCATCAACATTAGTTGTCGCCGAGCAAGCTGCTATACATTTCTATTTATTAAGGATTTTCCCCATATTGCAGTAAATTTAAAAACAAACAATAGGCTAATGTATTAACTTCGCTCGAGATATGATTCGACATTGTTCAAGATGCATTGAAATATTTCTTCGTTATTTTTAAACAAGGTTGTAAATTATTCTTCATGCGAATGTAAACAGAACCCTATTCTTGTACAGTATGAATGTGTTAGCTGAGTAAGGTTCCAGTAATTTACGTACATCAATACTTTTTAACACTATCGCCAAACATGAGAAACACAACAATCTAATTCTATTAATACCCCTCTCGCCTTCGTTTCTAATGGATATTTCACTATGACTCGATGTACCAGATATCACATACTCAGCCTTTACCCCTTCTTCCACGGTGTCAATAATACGGAGGAATTCTTCAACAGAAATGAACAAAGGTGTATCATGTACACCTATCGTAGGAATACAGGCTATGTAACGATCACCATTAGGTTTACGAATAAATAAAAAAGATACAGCTTCGGGAATAACAAAGGTCCTCGTAAATATGTCGTTAACAAGTTTGGGAGTGTGATGAGAAGCCATGGTGTTAGCTCAGTTGGAAATATCGTACTAAAGAAACTTTGTATATAAAACAGTCTCAAATCTATAGATAAATATTTTTTCAACCAATCATAAGAAAAGTAAACAAGATTTACACATAACAGCTTATCAATCAGAACAGTCCATATAATCACGCCTCCTACATCGACAGGCAGCAAACATGTTTACAGAAGGGAGTAGGCCCCTATACAACACTAAAGACTGGATAACCAACTATATGTATACATAGAAGTCTATATTTATAAAATTAACAAGTAGAAAAATGATCATCTTGAACAAAACAAATACCACGATATTAAAACTGAAACAAACAAGAATAATAACAATAATAATAATGAATAATTAGATAATAATAATTGAAATAATAATAATAATAAATAATAATAATAATGATAATACAATAATAATACTAATCAATATTAATAATAAAAACCCCGTTGAATATATTAGATATATACATACTAGCTATATTATATATATACATATATATAGTATATAATAATATATAATATATAGATATATATTATATATATAAATATAATATATTTATATATAATATATATAATATATATATATATATATACTATATATTATATATATATAATATATATATAATAAACATATATATACTATAACTATATATAGTATATATACGTCATATATAAGACATATATATATATATATATATATTGTAATAATACATATTTAGTAATATAAATATAGTATTATATTAGTATGATATAATATATATTATTCAAATATATATATATATATATTAGGTATATATATATATATATATATATATACCATATATATATGATATTTGAATGTTCCTTACATGAATGCGGGCTTACGAGACATCATTAAGATTTAATCGGTCCAAGTCCTTACACAAATGCCAGTTATCTTCGTTATTAGATATAATTAACTTTTTTCAATTCCTCAAAACTCCATCCCAAGAGTTACATTACATGCAAGTTCTCTCCCTGGACCACTACATATTGTTTTGCGGTCAGGATCATTCACGTAAGAGGGATTCTTCAAGCTGACGAATAAAGGTATGAACATCTATCGAAGCTAAGAACTTATTAATTATATTTTTCGAATCTTTACGGTAACAGTTTTTGCTAAACTGTATGAATATGCACTCGTATACTATATAATGAGCTGCCAGGCAAACATTAATCGTGTTAACATTTTCTGTTTTACGCAACTGTTTTAACATTTTCTCGGTCGGACAGTCGACAGATATATTATCTGGGAATGTGCCTCGTTGAAATATCAGGAAACCATATATTGGGTTAAATATCCTGTATCTTCGCGTTGCTCTGCCATCTACTTCTACATATCCCACTTATATCTCGTATCTGCGATATTTAGAGCAATGAGTTAAAGCTACAGTTCGTTATCATCATGATTCCACCCCACTGTATAACTATCTCCCAACGATATAATACACAGTTGAACTAATAGTGTTCATCACCCATTCTTTCAGGGCATGATGGCAGTATCACAAAGTAATCTCGGCGGAACTCATAAATAAAAACACGTCTGTCTATATTCACTAACACTTTGGATCACTAACATCTGAAGTTAGGTAAAAAACCGTCTGGCTTTCTTGGTATATAGAAGGATAATCACTTTTCGGAATATCTTGATTGTCCCAATGCACATGTCACGTAGAGAGGTGTATTATCAAGACGAACCATTTAACGGTAGGAATGATAATCATAGGGGAAATCAGCAGAAAGCACCTGTTAAGGACAGAGGCACAACCTTCTACCACGTTCAAATCTAAAAACGGCAATACGACCGACTGAAAGTAAGTTTCCGAGAGACCAAGATAAATGTATATTACAGCGAACACAGAACACCAAGTCTAAGAGATGAAGGATAATTTCAAAACTCAATCACGAAATGGCGTATAGGATGAATTCAGCCAATCACAGGAGTAGGAGCAAATTGATAACGAATGTCCAACAGTTGAAAACAGCATCCAAAGTCTTACACTATATATATATACTATTATATATATATTATATATATACTTATATATATTATATATATATATATATATATATTATATATTATATATATATTATTATATATAATATATTATTATAAATATTACTATATAATATATATATATATAATGGGTAAACATGTACATTAGGATAGGCCCAATATGTAAAAATAAAGAAATCCAAATAGCATTCATATAAAATATCTAAAGAATACCTCTTCCACCGAGAGACACCCCAGGGTTTCACCCCTTGCTAGATGAATGAATCCTCCAGGGGGTATCACCCCGAAGGGCGTGTAAGCAGGCATTACCCTCCGAAGGAGGTAAGCCTCTGCCTTCGGGGTGATACCCCCTGGAGGATTCATTCATCTAGCAAGGGGTGAAACCCTGGGGTGTCTCTCGGTGGAAGAGGTATTCCTTTAGATATTTTATTATGTATGCTATTTTGGATTTCTTTTATTTTATATATGTGGGCCTATCATATATATATATTTATACATATATATATATATATATATATATATATATATATAGTATATATATATATATATATATATATATATGTGTATATATTTATATATAACTTATAAGATAATATATATATATATTATATATATATATATATATATATATTATATATAAATATATAGTGTAAGACTTTGGCATGCTGTTTTCATGTTGGACATATCCGTTATCTATATTTGCCCCTTACTCTGTGATTGGCTGAATTATCCTATACCTTTCCGTGATTGTTTGAAAAATCCCTGTATCATCTTAGGACTTGTAGTTTGTTTCCAGTAATATACATTCTTCTTTCCTCGAAACAATTAATTTCATCGTCTTCGTATCGT
This sequence comes from Trachelipus rathkii, assembly GCA_015478945.1. NCBI lineage: Eukaryota > Metazoa > Arthropoda > Malacostraca > Isopoda > Trachelipodidae > Trachelipus > Trachelipus rathkii. Next base: position 27,583 of record JABUQX010034758.1, on the reverse strand, counting down.
TTTAGATTTGACACTGGTTAGAAGTGTGCCGCTGGTCTTAAAAGTGTTCCTTATTTTCCCCTATGATGTGATATCTCCTACGTTCAGAATGGTTCGCTCTTGATAAGATACACCTCTGATACGTGACATTGTGCATTGGGAATCGAATATCCCGAAAAGTGATGTATCCTTCTATATAAAAGAAAGCCAGACGTCTTACCTACTTCAGATGTAGTGACCAATATGAATATAACAGACGTGTTTTTTATGAGTTCCGACGAATTACTTTGTGTATGCCATCCATGCCTGAAGAATGGTGAATGAACACTTTAAGTCACCACTGTGTATTTAAAATACTTGGGAGATAGTTACAGTGGGGGTGGAAATCGATGATGATAAGAAAACTTACTTTAACCTTGCTCTACAATATCTAGATACGAATTATTATGGACTATTATAGAATATGGCCAGAGGACGCCGAAGATACCAGGATGATTTAACCCCACACAATTATATGTTTCTATATTAGAGGCACATACCCACATAAAATATATGGGTCGAGTTCGAGAGAAAATGTTAAAACAGTTGCGTAAAACAGAAATGTTAACCGATTATGTTACTGCAGCTCATTATATATTATACGAAGCATATTATACATTTAAAAAACTGTTACCTAAAGATTCGGAAAAATATAATTAAGTCAGTTCTTTAGCTTGACCTAGATGTTCATACTTTATTCGTCAAGCTTGGAAGAAATCCCCCTTTACTGATGAATGATCATGACCCAAAAACATAGATGGCGTAGTGTCAGGGTGAGAGAAACTTCGCATCGTACTCTCTGGGGATGAGATTGACGAGGAATTTGAAAAAGTATATCATATCTTTCAATAACGAAGAAACGTGCACTTGTGTAAGGACTTGACCGACTTAAATCTTATGGATGTCTCCGTAAGCCCGCATTCATGTAAGGAACGTAACATATACTATATATATATATACTATATATATATATATATATATATATATATAATACTATATAAGTATATATATAATATATATACTGTATAATATATATAAGTTATATATATATTGATATATATATACCTATATATACTATATTATATATATATACTATATAATACTAGTATATTATATATATATATAAGTATATATATATATACTCATATATTAGTGTAAATATATTATATTATATATATCTTATATAGTATATAAATTATATTATATAAAGTATATATATATATTCCGGTGTTGCATTACTTGATTATTATTATATATATTTATTATTATTTAATTATTACATTATTATTATTCTTATCTATTTATTATATTATGTATTATTAGATTATTATTATCTATTATTATTATATTGATTATTCATTATTATTATACTATTATTTATTATTATTATTATTTGTTTGTTTCAGTTTTAATATCGTGTTTTGTTTTGTCAAAGATCATTTTTCTACATTGTTAATTTATGAATATAGACCTCCTTTGTATACATATATTATCAGTTTAGTTTGTATAGGCCTAATCCTTCTGTAAACATGTTTATCGCTGTCGATGTAAGGCGTGATTATATGGACTTTCTGAGTTGATAAGGCTGTTATGTTGTAATCTTGTTTACTTTCTTATGATTGGTTGAAAATATATTATCTATAGATTTGAGACTGTTTTATATACAAAGTTTCTTCAGTACGATATTTCCAACTGAGCTAACATCATGGCTTCTCTTCACACTCCCAAACTTGTTAACGACATATTTACGAGGACCTATTGTTATTTACCCGGAGCTGTATCTTTTATTTATTCGTAAACCTAATGCGTGGATCGTTCTACATAGCCACTGTAGTTTCCTCAGCGGTAGGTCGTACATGATGACACCTTTGTTCTTTCGTGGGTGAAATTCCTCCGTATTATTGACACCGTGAAAGAATGGGTAAAGGCTGAGCTAGTCGGTGTGGTATCCTGGTTACATCATCGAGTCATAGTGAAATATCCAATAGAAACGAAGGCGAGAGGGGTATTAATAGGGAATAGCATGTTGTTGTTCTCACGTATTGCAGATGTGGTTAAAATTATTGATGTACGTAATACTGGAAACCTTAACTCACTAAATTCATTACGTACACAGGGACATAGGGTTCTTGTGACATACTGTGACGAATTAACTACATCTAGCCCTATGGTCTTGTTTTATGTAAAATTTACACTGAAGTATGGGGAAAACTGATAACTAGAAGTGTATCAGCAGCTGCTGGCCGACAACTACATGTTGATACCTTTACTTCCTCTCTGGCATGTGAGACAAATTGCAATCGATATTAAGCCCTGAATATGCTGAAGATGGAGATTGGTGCATCTCGACGGATATTTTATTCCTATGTTATTATCAAAAGGAATAGGAGCTTTTGGAGACGTTATACTTAAGAGAATGCCACAGATTTCCACTTCCATCCCAGTGTGTCGGCGCAAAGTGTATTACATATATTATACATATATTATATACTATAATCTATATATATATATATATATATATTATATATTACCTCTATAATATACTACTATATATTATTAGTATTATAATAATATATTAATATATAAATTATCATATATATTATATATATAGTATTAATAGTATACTGTCTATATTATAATATTATATCACAGATGAATCCATACCATAGAAAAGGTTAGCTACATTATTTACCAGTTAGGTAATGTCTTTTAGATTTTTTAGTGAGGAAATCTATTTTCCTAATTAATTTCAGTATTTCTTCCATTCTTTATAAGAATGGAGTATTGATCATTCAATTCAATAACTTTTAGACTGTTAAAATTATGTAGAATTAATTTTATCGACGTGATTTCTGCAATAATATCTAATGAATTGTAAGTTTTTTTTGTAATAATTATTAAAGAAAGATCTGGAAAAAATATTTTTTATTTCTTTTTTATAACAATAACAGTAAGCGTTTTACGAGAAAAATGGCTTTATAATCAAGAGCGAGCTTAATAACAAGATACAGTGGTTCATTCTTCCTTTTTTGCGCCTCTCAATATCAAGGGACTTTTGACGTGTATTACTCTAAGTTTAGTGAGAAATTAAACGGTTAGAATAACTATTCAATTATTTCATTGCTATACGAAACGCTTTCCGGTACAACTTAGGATTTACTGAAGGAAGGGACAGAAGAAAAAGGAATAGTAAGGACCTTAAAGAAGACTTCACTTATTCTTGAGGACCAAAAGAAGACTCAGGAGGAAACTTAAGAGGAAAGTAAGGAAGCTCTTATACAGCGGCTGAAGCTACTTGACGGGAATTTAGGAAGACAGAAGTCCGCCAGAAGAATCAAAGCCAGTAACGACCTGGGAAGTGTCACAACCCTAGACAACGACCTCAGAAGGAAGACCACTCATCTGTAGGTGGGCCACGAAGGCATAAGGGACGTACTTATTGTGACATAATTGGGGGCCTGTTCTGCTTGCGGACAATGATCAGTAGATACACTGGAATTTCAAGCAGAAAATTTGAACTGTGAATAGGATACTTTCTAACGAAATCACCGTCCTGGACATGGAAGCGCTGAGTATAATCTTTTGTGAAAAACTACGAAAAAAGTGTGAGCTATTAGCTCGTTACATAAGATGTGTCAGGAGTTGGGACTGAAGGTAAAGAGGCCAGGGAATTCATAGCAGAAGAAAGAGCTGCTGAGGCCGCCCGAGGCGAAAAAGGAGCTGAGTACGCGCCAAAAGAAAAGCCTCTTGAAAAGGACATAAAAGAAACGATCGGAAAAAAGAGAAAGAACGAGCGAAAAAAGAAAGAACGAGAGGCTATTGAGAATAGAGCATTGACGAGAGAGACTCTCCCGAAAAAGTAGAAGGAGCGCGCGACAATACGAGTCAAGAACATTGGAGCCTCGCGAATTCAAACAGAGGATAACAATGACCACCTCGGAAAGCTGCAGATTTAAGAGCTCTAAGATAACCCGACAGCTTTCGCCTCCATTCACCGCGGAAAGGATGATATGGGGACGCTATCTTGAACGATCGAACTTTCCACCACTATAACCGCGTGAACGGTAGAAAAATGGGGTGCTATATCTCAGTGCCGTTAACTAACATGGCGAGCTCCTAGAGGTTACTCTAGACTACCTACGTGATCCGTGGTTAGCCAATTTACACACTACCCTAAAGGACAGGCACGCTGCAAGACACCTATAACCTACGACACGAGAGAGAATGGTCAATAAAGAAAAAAGTTCAAGGAAGAAAAGCCATTAGAAACGCAGACACCCGCCACAATTTGCCGAGAGACCTTGAGGGAATATACCTAGATAAAATGGTGGAACTCTCCTGACGGAACCAGAGGAAGACATATGAGGGTTGTTATGCAAAGCTATATTACAGTCAGAACAGTTTCTGCAAGCGTGCCGAGAGAGCTGACGGTGTTCCTAAGAGGACAAGGGCGACGAGATCATAGAACGTTATGGTGGAAGAAGCAGACAATTATCTAAGAGCTCACGGCCGAACGCTTACATCTAAAGCAAAGAAATATGAAGATGATACCGACGATTCACGAAGAAATTGGGTGTCGGAGACATCAGAGGTAAGATGCTACAAATGTAATGGGATAGGTCATAAAGCTCGTGAGTGTCGGATGGGCACCAATAATTATAATAATAAAACCACTACCGATCCGCGATGGAGGAAAGAACCGAGACAGGAATGGGGTGGAAGATACGCCGAGCGTAAGTTCAACCAAGGGGACACCCACGCGCGAGGTAAATACAAGGGTACAGAAGCCGCTGCTTGCATGATCTCGAATGGGAATGTTCGTATACCAGAACGAGAAACTGGAGAAAACGAAGAAGATGAAACTCTTGAATTAAAAAATGGAACGTTAATACCGATTGTAAGAATGGCATACGGCGAAATCATAGGAAAAAAAGGAAACAACATGCCGATTTCAAAAGGTACTGTCAACGGGTATACGGTACGTGCATTACGCGACACCGGAAGTACCGGGGTACTTGTAAGGAAAGAATACGTACTGCCTGAACAGTTAAACGGCAAGAAGGGGAAACTGCTCCTCGTTGATAATACGATTAGAGAAGCACCTTACGCCAGAATTTACGTTAACACTCCGTACTTTGAAGGTGAAGTTGAAGCGTTGTGTCTTCCTAATGCGACTTGCGATCTCGTAATAGGAAATATAAAGGGAGCAAAATCACCGGACTGTACAATTGAGGAAAAAGCTGAATCAGCAGCGTTGGGAATTGAAGTAAAGAATTTAATGGGAGGGGACGAACCTCCGAAAATAGAAGATCCGTGTGATATTTTGAAAATAGAGGAACGATCAGAATACAATGAAGCCGATTCAGATTTTGATGACGCCGCCAAGGACTTTGAAGAAGTTACCGAAGAAAATAGCGTTGTAGTTGCTGAAGAAAATAGCGTGGAAGTAAAACAAGAATTTGAGACTTCGAGAGTACAGGAAGAGGATCAATGTGGAGTCAAACAGACATTGTTTCCTATTCAGTCAACAGATCACTCAGAAGGAGCTAAATTAGACGCTGAAGAATTGGGAACGGAAAAAGAACCAAGAATCAATTCGACAGAAGTTGTCCTGGATTGGAACGAATCTGATTTGAGTTCAGAATTCAATGAAAAGACCCTGTACTTCGTAACTCCCTTAGTTACAGGAAACTCTGCCCACGTGCGGCGTGATGATAAGACAACCGACGGAATGTGTTGTAAAAAGAAATTGCAAGAGAAAGGGTCGGAGTTCGACAGAGTCACCTCTAACGTAGTTGACAGAAATCTTGGAGCCCACAGAAGTATGGGAGAACGTGATCGTAACCACGGCAGTAGAGGAAAAACATGTCTTACTGAAGAATGTGTTTAGACTTTTAAAAATTCGCGAAAAGAAGGCAAGAGATGAACGAAATCGTCGCAGATAATTTGTAAAATAAGATGCAGACACTGTGCTTTATTGGTGTGAACTTGACTCTTTTATTGCTCGCAGATTTCGGTTTTTAAAATTGACGTATGTATCAAAAGAATTGAGATAGGGGTAAGATGTGTGGAAATAACAACTAATGAACCGCGTGTATGACAAGAGATTTTCCTATCGTGTGAAATGGAAAATGTATGTTATTAGAGGAGAAGATAGTCCTTCAGACTATAAAGCATTCAAAGGGGAACCACATCAACGATCAGAGCACTTTCGAAACAGATAAGAGCTGAAGAATCGTTTTAAGGATAAACATCAAAACGCGAATAGATTAAAGGACATCAAGAATTTCAAGCGAGAAGATGTGAAGGCGGAATACCTTACAGAATTAATTGTAAGTTGTGATGAAGTTAAGAGTTGTATCCTCCACAGGAATCCGTATCTTCATTTCTTAATAAGGGGGATATTATCACAGATATCCAAGGAGATTAAGCAAAGTAAGCAACTCTTTTAATCATTCAAAGAAATGCTTTTAGTCAGTTTTTGTGCGGAACCTGCTATTTCTTAATTTAATTTATTTATTTTATCATTTTTTAAAGAATGGGAGTAATTTTCAGTCATCAATTCAATTACGTTTTGACTGTGAAAATGTATTTAGATAATGTTTATGAGCTTTTGCGGTATGATATATTATCTGAATATATTATATTGATAATTTTAAGAAAGATGTGTAAAGAATATTTTTTTATAATTAAGTTGTGGTATAGTGGGCTTAAGAGGATATATTATGAGTTATAGAATAGAGCTGTGAGCAGTGGTTTTTATACATACAGTTTGGTTCCTGTCTCTGCCGCTCTTCTATCAAGACTCTTGCGTGTATTACTTTAAGTTTGGTGAGGAAAATTAAAGGGTTTAGAATAACTATTCATTATTTCATTACTTCGAAACCTTCCTGGTACAACTTGGATTTACTGAAGGATAGTAAGAAGAAAACAGGAAATAGGTAAGAACTCTTAGAGGAAGACGTTACCTTATTTAGGTGAGCCAAGAAGTATGATTCTAAGTAGAAGGCTTAAGTTGAGTAATAAGACTATTAGTTACAACGGCTTAGTGCTCTGACGGGGATAGTTTACGTGAAGACTGAAGTCTGCAGAAGAATTCAAAGTCTAGTAACGACATGGAATGTTTGTCATTCAATCTTCCTTAGACAACGAACCTCAGATATGGTAATATACATCATTCTGTTGAGGTGTTGTCAGCGGAGAGGAGTACAGAGGGAGCGGATATTATTGTGTGACGGTATTATAATATATATATAATATATATATATATATATTATAATATATATTATATTATATATATAAATATATATATATTAGTAGTGATAGAGAGTAATAATATTGTGGTGTATGGATTTGGAGTTATGTTATATATATATATATATACTAATAATATATATATATATATTATAATATATATATATATATATATATATATATATATATATATATATATATATATATATATATAAAATATATATATATATATATTATATATATATATATATATATTATTAATATATATATATATATATATTTATATTTATATATATATATACTAGTGGATATAATATAATTATATTGGTAAGTACGTATTATATAATTATATATATATATATATAATATATATATATATATATATAATATATATAATAATATATATATATATATATATATATATATATATATATATATATATATATATATATATATTTATATATATTATAATTATATACTATTATATAGTATATATATATATATATATATATATATATATAATATATATAATATATTATATATATATAATATACTATATATATATATATATTACTATATAAGGGACCTCTTACTTGATGCAAGGCCAGCAATGTTGCCAATTGAATCTTTCGATATACTTTATATAATCGACCGACATTAATATTAATTAAAAACTATAATAACAGTCTGCTGCAAAGCATGTACACGAGTTTTTTTTTTTTTTTAATAATTTTGCGTTATTTTTATTATTTTTTTTTTTTTTAATGATTGTCATTATTCTTCTGTATTTTTAATATTTAATGATCCTCATTATATTATTTATTTATTATATTAATTATTATTATTTATTATTATTATTATAATTATATTATTTTGTTATTATTACGTATTATTATTATTATTAATTATTATTATTAGTGTATATTATTATTATGTATGTATTATTATTATTATTTTATTATTATATTATATTATTATTATTATTTATTAATTATTATTATTATTATTATTATTATGATTGTCACTAAAAAGATAGAGCTTCATATTCTAACTTCCTATTAGCCGACAATTCTTTTATAGATCTCATTAAAATTTTAATAAAGCCTACAGTAAGCTCTTTCTTTATTACACAATCACCATAAGTCACCATTGCTAAGCCACCGACTGTGTAAGGTCGGATACTCTCACTGTACATATGAATGTTGTATATTAACATCCAGCACTGGTCCTGGCCATATTACATTTTAGAGTCTATTGTATTACACGAACGTGATTAATTTATATATGGTGTTTGGTCATGCTGTAATTGGTTATCAAATATATCCATACATTACCATGTAAGTCAAGTTTCTGTTGTAATTTAACAACCTTAGTAGACTACTGATGATACTTGAAAGGATTTGATTTACAATTCGAAACATTTTTACTCACAAATATTAGCTTTACCTAATATCCGAAAATGTACAAAATACAATATAAAAATGATGCGGACAATCACATCAAGTTAAAGTAAAGAATAAGAAGACAAAGGGGAACAGAAAAAATGAATAAAATTAAATGGTTTTCAAATAATTTCGTGTATGTTTCGCTTGTGGAATGTCTTCTCTGATGAGACACCAGCAGTTGTCTGTAAGCATGCTTGACATCCACATCTGGCCTTGTGTACTCTCTTTCTCTATGACATCGGATATCCTGTGGAACCAATTCTCTGTGTTCCTCCGCTAATATAAGTAACCAGGGTTTTCTGGAAAAGTACTGTAAGCGAGAGTGGAGAAAATTATATACTTGTTTAACAGAGCTGTTCACTCATAGAATATTAAAGTCTCTAGAAAGCTCTTCCACAATTATGTTCATACTCTCGACTTTTCGCGTGAATTTGCCCAGAAACTTGTTCACAACTGATTGAAATGATAGCCAGCAGCTTTACTACATTTCCTTCCATTTTTTGTATTGAATGATCGGATTCTTCATAACTTCTGATTGAGGCACACATTAAAAACACCAGCTTGCAGTTTTGCCTCTCCTTACGCGAGGGAATTTTTTTTACCTCAGGAAAACGGAAAGTTTTCCTTCTTGCATTCAAGTGCTTTTGACAAAGATTTTTTCCCAATTTCAAAGCTTGATATGCAGCGGTGGAAAATAGAACCTTCCTCTGTCCACTAGAGCGTGAAACACAACGTTGTGGAAACCGGGATCCAAATATGCTTACTGGCAATCTCGTTGTATGTAGTGCTGCTTGCTATCACACAGACATAGGAAGCAGGGATATTTGGTGTAGCTACCTTAAAGACCTAGCACCGTAGACACAACCTGAAAAATAGAAAAGAAAACATGTTTAGCTTTGGAAAACGATATTAACTTAAACGGTTAAAAACATTTATATTGACATCAGTATACCTTTAGATCTCCACAAATCAGTCAATTATGTTCTTAATATTTCAAAGCACGATAACAGACTCTCCATGTTACTGAAGTTCTCGGTCATTTGTGCCGAGTAACCCACTGGAATTAATGGGTCAAATACGAAACCCATAACTTCAATGAGGCCGCTGATGTTCTTAAAGTAAACAAGAGAAACCTCCTTGTCTGAACTGAAATATTGTCGCATATCTTCGTCACGTTTGCGATACCATGAAAATGTAGTTCCAGAAGCTAATAAATTCTTTTCACGAAGTCGTGACCCGAGCAACTGCCTGATTCTTTGGACAAACACAAATCTCGTATCAAATAGTTTAACTACCCTTGGCTTAAGGGTTTAGGTTGATTTGTCTCACCCATAGGTTGATATGCATTGTTGTCATCCACGGGTAGATCTTCCATGTTCATGGGCATCAAATTTGAGGCTGAGATGGAATTGGAATTGCTGGTCAATGAGCTACTGGCTTAATAGCATAAGGCACACCTGGATACTTTAGGTGTTTCTTATTTTTTCCGATTTATGCGTGCAATTATCGAGAAAGATATACAATTGCAATCAATATGTGTGCCAATAAAAACAAAAACAATTTTATGATAAACTTTCCATATAGCAAATAGTGTACTAGTGTGCATTTTCGGAAATTACATAACCATTCCAAAGATATACAGGCATACAAGTCGATAGAATAACCATATACAAGTGCACTAATTTTGAAATGTCCCAAAAAAATGAAAAATTATTCTATTAAAATAATTAAAATTAAAATATTATTTATATATATATATATATATATATATATATAGTATATATATATATATATATATATATATATTAATGTGGTGGTTTGGTTTATGTTGTTGTAATTCGTGTGTGTTTTTATTGTGTTTGGTTTTTGATGTTTGTTATTTTTTTATAAGTTATTTGTTGTTGGTTTGTGTTTGTGTGTGGTTTGGTTAGTATTGTATTATATATAATATAATTATATTATATATTTATATATATATATAGTTGATCTTATGTAATAGATATATATGTATATATTATATTATATATATTATATTATTAATATATATTATATATATATATATATATATATATTATATATAATATATATTATAGTATATACTTATATTATCGTTTAATTGTGTGGTTGATATTTATATATAAGTATTTTAGGATTGTTATAGGTTGTAGTATTATATGGGTGTTTTATGTGGTACGTGTGTTTGTGTTGGATGTAGTTTATATATTACGTGTTATATGGTTATATTTATAGGAGATTGTTTTACTAATGTTTGTTATGTTATTGGATATGATAATGTTATATGAGTGATATTAGTATATGTAAGTAGTATATACCTATGAGAGAGTTGTATATGAGGAAGTATATGATGGAATAGTTATAATAGTGGGTATTTGTATTATATATGATAAAATTATTATAATATAATATATATATATATATTATATAATTTAGAGTATGAGTAGTATTTAGATTGTGTATATGGGTATGTTATATTATATTTATTATATATATATATAAATTTATATTGTTTTATATTATTATATATATATATATATATATATATATATATATATCTAGTATATATATATATAGATATATATATATTATATATATATATATATATACATAGTATTATAGATATATGTAGTTATAGTATTTATATTATATATTATATATATATATAATATATATATATATATATATATATATAATATATATTATATATATAATTATATATATATATATATATATATAGATATATATAATATATATAGGAGAAGGTTACTTCTTGACCTAATCGAGATCATTAGTATAGCGATTATGTGTGAGAGAGTAGCTCTCGTAAAAGAATTCTCAGAGTAATAAGTATTATTAAATACTAAAGTAATCTGATTAAATTTAGTTTGTAGAGCAACGTTTTATATATATTATATATATATATATATATTGATATATATATATTATTAGTATATATCTCGGTGACTTTTCCATAAATGAGTATATATTATAGAATTATAGTTATAATATGAATATATTCTCGCTGTTATTATTTTTCAAACTAAAGGATAATAGGTTTATATAATATTATATTATATATATATACTATATATTATATATATTATATATTATATATATATATAATTATATATATATTATATATTTTTTATTATAATTTATTTAAAAATATTATTAATTTATTTATTATTTTAATTTTTATTTAACATAATACATAATGAAATAATTTTATATATATAGTATATATAATTTATAATATATTATATATATATATAGTATATATAATATATATTTTATAATCCAAACTACGATAGGTACAAGAAAACTAATAACATAAATGAAATCAGCAATGAAATTTATTTGAAAAAAGGAAAAAAAATGATTATACTAATAACATATTTGGAATCAGAGTATGATTTTTTTTTGAGGGCTCGAGCGATGGGGACAGATGGGAAAGAAGTCCCCCCGTCTCTGTTCCCCTTAGGAGGCTGGAGAAACCCGACTCTTTGATCTTTGCGGTTACCCTGGGGATCTTTTAGTTAAAAAAAAAATTTTCATACAAATTTCATACGCTGATTTCCATATATGATTATAGTTTTTCTTTTACTATCGCTAGTTTTGTATGAGATATAAAAAAATGTAAAAAGAAATATCTATCGTTCCCATATCAATCTTCATCGCTCCCCATGTCCACTATTCTAATGTTATCAAGTGGTTATAAGTTATTTAAATAGAAGTTAATATATGCGCGTTAATCTTATATTAAACTCGGGTTTTTTTCCTACGGGGGTTACTATAACATAGATATGCAGCGGTGACGTACATTACTTTCATACTCGTTTTGTAGGTTAGGTTAAACGTGAGAGTAAGTGTATTCGTGTAGAATTCTCCTGGGATCAATTGCTTAGAGTGTGCGACGTGTTCTACCATGTTTTACCATAAGAACAAAAATAGAGATTCTTTTCATCTGTCTTTTCTTAATGACCATTTAGATATTGCATGGGTTACATTTCTTATTCATCACTAAATTAATCCGATTTATACTATTGCAAAAAATTAACTTTTAAAAAGTGACCAGCCACCTTGAACAGATCCTCGAATGAAATTGTCATCGCTACATTCATTTTCTGCTATTGTAATTACTAGATTGATTTACGCGTTTTTATCTAATATACAATTTTGTTTTATCTTTTTGTTAAAGAACAAAAAGTGAAGCTGGACTTTGTCTTCTCAATTTTTGGTGTTTTTTATTTTTTCCTTTAAATTTAACTTCTATTCATTTATTCAATTATTTTAAATTATACGAATGTCCAAAAGTATAATCTATTTTATTATCATAAATTTCTTACAATCAATACGAAATTTTAAGTATAATATATATGACGAGAGGTAAATTATAATATATAGTGGTAGGTTTAGGTTATATATTATATATATATATATATATATATATATATATATATATATATATATATATTATATATATATATTATATATAATATATATATATATATACAGGGTATATACTGTATATATATATATATATATATATATTATATATATATATTATATATATATATATATTTATTATATATATATAATATATATATCTATATATATATTATATATATATTATATATATTATAATTATATATATATTAATATTATATTATTAATATTAATATATTTATTTATATATTAAATATATTATATAATATATATATATATATAATATATATTATAATATTTATTAATATATATATATATATATATAATATTATATAATATATAATTGATATATTGTGGGCTTCATGAGTGACAGTGAGGCTGCTTAGCCTCAACTGACGAATTCTAAGCTAGACTTCCGGGAAGATTAAAACGCAATTTTATTCGTGTGAACTACGCTCACTCTCTATTACTAACATTCTAATATTATTCTTCAATTATGTATATGTCGTTATTCAACACCAGGACCTAATCCTTCTAAATTATGGTGTACAACCACCTGATATAATAGTGACTACATTATGAACACCTCAATCCAAATTGTATGAAATTCCATAGTCCTCCCCCACAATAATCCCGATTAAATACCATTTCAAATTTAACGTCTTCTTCTGTTGGGCTGAATTATACTAGCACTAATGTAATGGTCATCCTGTGCCGTCTAGATGCTATATATATATATTATATTATAATATAATATATATATATAATAGTAGGACTTCTATCAAGCGTTTGCTATGAGTGACGCGTTATATAACATTAACGTAAATGACTGACTACGTAAAGTAAGTACAGATCCGGTCGAAAGGCTCTCTCTATGATAGTGTACATTATAATTGTAGTTAGTGCACAGCTATGCTTCATCTAACCTTGTACATGCTAACTCACTCGTACTAATTACTAGGATCGAATACTTAAGTCTGACGCAGGTCTCGATGAGAAGAGCGTTGCGTAGCTGCTCTACAGTTTCACTACAAACTTTATTAGATTTACAAAAATCGGTATCATAATGTCAAATACTCTGCTTTGAGAGAGTTCTTTTTGCGTTTCTCCGGTAGCTGTTTAGCTAGGCTGCTAGCAACCACCGACGAATTACCTAAAGCAGTGTGTGATCATATACCGGGAATAGATTTACTTTAACTACAATATTTTAATAGTAGAACAACTATTCACTACTCTGCTCACTAGTGCTAGTGATATAACTATATTTTTAAAGCGTTGGTTAGTTCGACATCTCTCAGACCTATACTCAGTCTCCGCTTTCAATATTAAATATATATTTATATTTGTATATGAGTGAGCTTTATAGTTTTAGCGTTGCACTTGAATATATAGAGTGGCTGTTCTATTCGTACTAAGACCTATGTGCATCACATCTCTTCATTTGAATTTATTTGGTTTATATGTTATTTTCAGTCAAATGTACCCAGTATCCTAATTTGCTATATGGAATATTGTGTTTAAATACTCTCTGAAATTGATTCTCTATCTCTCTCGATTTATTTAGTTTTTTATAATAGACTTAACATTCAAACCACGGTTTAGGAAGAGTTATGCAAAGATAATATTTTAATAAAATAATTTATAATAATATTTAAAAAACTAATAACACATGATTAAATGTGGAACGAAGGCACTTTTATTTAATGTAAAATAAGAAAAATAATTTGGTCTAATTACTCTAGGCTTTTTGTTCTTTTCAGATACTAGTCGTTGTCTTTTCACAGTATAATATATATATATAGATATATATATTATATATATTATATATATTAATATAATATATATATATTAAATATATATATATTATATATATATATATATATATATATATATATATTATATAATAATATTTATTAATATTATATTAATATATAATTAATTTAAATTACTTAGGACAGCGACCACCCATTTTTGACATCACGATAAATTATGTTATCAAAGAATCACTATCTAATTTCACTCACTGTTCAAATATGTGTAAAGTTTACATGCAAGATTACGTGTTCACGTTGTACGTTCATTACTCACAACGTTCTAGGGTGAGAGTGAGGATTCTTATATAGCGCTTATAACGGTCTACTGGTGACGTCATTTGAACTTAATTATTTATTTCACGATAATTATATTAATGTTAAATTATAATATATAGTTGATTGCAGCTAGATGTTCAATTTTATTATTTATATTTCGGCTATACCGTGTGGATGGTGAGAATGCGTGAGATTAGTTTTGATATAGTAATATTATATATATATATATAATTAATATATTAATATATATATATATATATATAATAATATTAATAATTATATATATAATTATAAATATATAATATTTAGTTATATATATATTAATATATATTATATATATATTATACGGTGGACCCTAATAGTGAGGTGTAGCTCAGAGCGACGGGAACAACAAGGGCGGTGAATCGATTTTGCCATAACTCTCGTAGGTATGGATAAGGGCTCGAGATGTGAACCCCGTGACACACGTAAATCACAAATACCTCCAACAGGCGGGGGTTCGGAGTGACCTTACCACGGTATAGCGGAGTGAGGAAATGTACTCCTTACCCTGTCGTTCCCCGGTATAAATAGCCGATAGAGACCCGACTCCTTCCATCGGTGTGGTATACCCTCATATGGGGTACATCAATTATTTTATAAAATTAAAAATGTTATTTTTAAAACAATGAGCTATATACCCCAAGGGTATTAGACCACTCACCTCACGATGGCAGGAGTCGGTACTCGGCCTTTCCGGTAAACGATATTACATAGTGTATATATAGGAC
Source organism: Trachelipus rathkii (assembly GCA_015478945.1). Taxonomy (NCBI): domain Eukaryota; kingdom Metazoa; phylum Arthropoda; class Malacostraca; order Isopoda; family Trachelipodidae; genus Trachelipus; species Trachelipus rathkii. Next base: position 11,542 of record JABUQX010034758.1, on the reverse strand, counting down.
TATAATTTATCCCTCACTCCCTCTGAGGGCTAATAGGGTCTTCCGAACCCCGTTCTTTGCTATTGTAGGTATGTCCATGAGGGTATCCTACCGCCCTCCTACTATACTGGAGGGTATGTGAGAAAACGTTACCTACCTATCCTTCTGTCCCCATATCAGTCGTGAGTACTCTCTGGATAATAGCCCCCTTATATGCTGGCAGGTATTAATATTCATATATATCTATATATATAATATATATATATATTATATATATGATTATATTATATATATTAATATATATATTAATAGAATATATAATATAGTATTTAATACGTAATAAATAATATTATTATTAATATATTCGATAAATTATTTCATGATATCACAAGTTATTGCGTACACAGTGATAGTAATAGTTCTACTATGATATCGAGTTATAACGCCGGAAAATCCTGACTGTGTAATGATCAGTTCTCACTGACGTAGAGCTTGGTAATATATTAAATATTCTACTTGACGGGGTAATGGTTATAATAAATATATAGATAATGCTCATGCTTAATATGCATATATATATATATATATTATATTATAAGTATTAATTATATATTAATATATTATTATAATATATATATATATATATAATGTGTGATATATTATAGTTATAATATAATTAATATATATTATGATATATTATATATATTAATATAATATATATATATATATATATAAAAATATATGCCGTAGGGCCTTTATCCTAACCTATATGGAACATACGTTATTATATATCTGTAATATATTTGACGGTGTATACGGTATAGATACTCTCGAATGTTTTATAATTATGGAACGTTTTAGAGTACTGCTATAACCTTCTCTCTCATTTTACTCCATATATATATAGTATATATATATATTATATTATATATATAATATATATATATATTAATTTATTATTATAAATATATTATATATATATATTATTAATTATATATATTATTATATTATTTATAATATATATATATATATATATATATATAATATTATATTTAAATTATTATATATTAATATATATTAATAATATATATATTATATTATTAATATATATATATTATATATATATAAAAAAAATTTTTTTTTAATAGTGAGTTAATATATTATTATTTTTTATATATATATATACAGGTAAGTGCGAATGTCAGAAAGTGAGATTATACAGGGTGTTTACATCTTTTTTATGGTACTCTGCTCCTCTCCCCTCCACTAAATCTTTGGACAACAGTAAAAATTATTTGGGGTTACTTATATGTGATTATCTGCCAGAGCTCGTGACGATTTAATGTTTTTGTAGTATTGATAAATTAATTGAAGAGAATACATTCAATCTACGAATTGTAGATAAATGACGCTCACGCTCGTTGGGATAATTACCTTAAATTACATAAACAGATATATATACCTACCTATATTTTCTTAGATATTATTTATAATTGTAGTTTTCTGCTGATATTTTCATATTGGACTAAATAGATAAATCGTGCTTTTAGTGAGTATCTCTCA
>JABUQX010034758.1:0-5000 GCA_015478945.1 Trachelipus rathkii | reverse complement strand
AACTCTACAGATTACCCAGCAAGGAGCGACTGAGGCGCTCTTGTAGGATTGCAAATGACAATCCTCCAATGCACGCAAGACAAACCCAAACAGGAATTCTATTGCGTCGTCGTTACGAGCAAGAGGAAGGCGGGAAGCCTTTGTTTCTATTAAGCAACATTTCACGTGAATTACTGATATTTTGATATTTCATTCAGATTAACTGAGTTCTGAACGTATTATTTGTAAATATTATTATTATAATAATGATTGAGTAATTACTAAATATATTAAAAGATGGAATAACATTTTATACGTAATTTAAAATGTACTATTATATAGCTCTCGTAATTAAATAAGTACCTCATCCCCGGTGAAAAAATTCATACTCATAGAATATTGATATTTTTCTAATTTCGATAATAAAGTAGTGACTTTGATTCAGAGTAATAAGTTTAATAAGTCGGAGTGTTTAGGAAGAGGAATAGGTAAGAGTTCTTTAGGAGTAATAAGACAAACGTATATTGAAAGGATTTTGTGAGGGTGATGAGGGTGTCGATAGTCTTTATATTATGATAACCAAGGTTATTTGAGGGAGCATTTACTTCAGCGTGCTAATGATTGTGAGTTGATACGTACAGTTATAATGTTGGGACACGGTACCTGAAGGGTGAATGATTTCTCTCATAGTTTGAATGGGTGATTTTATTGTAGGCATGACATAATTTATGCAAAGAAAATACTCTTATTCATCCATAATACAGATAAATACGCATATATAAATGACAAGATCTATTGAATATAGAATAAGATCGTGCCAGATAGGTTCCCCTTCCATATTGTATATGAGAAAATGAATTTTATCTGAGGGGAAAGTATTACGGTGATATGTATAATATATAGGTATTATCGTGAGCATTATTATATGATTTAACGATTTACTGTCTTTGAATTCCTCAATATGAATTTCATTTATGGTTTGAAAACTTTATAGGAAACAAATCAAGAATGAATAATGTTAGGTAGTATATTAAAGCTCAAACGTGATATATTGATAAGTGAAGTATAGAATAAATACGTTGATCAAGTAGAATTAAGAATATTATAGGAATAAAGGTTATATGTTCTTTACATAGTATAATTATAATATGTAGTGAATTACTTTAAAATGATACTTTAGAAGAGATATGAAAGTCATACATCCGGTGGAGGAATAAGTATAAGACTATATAGTTTCAATATAGTATAATGCTGGATTAGAATATATGCAGTTGTCTCACATTGCAATAATCGAAGCCCTAGTTTTATTTACTGAAAAATGAAAATTCAGGGTTAGAATGATGCCCATTAAATCGACATAGTTTAATTAGGTTCGATATGAAATATATAGTATAGACTTATCATTCTGCGTAATATAGTATACGCCATTAGGAAAAGGTCATTATAGATGTAAAGTACTATTAACGATTTATAAATATATGAGTTAAAGCAATAAGAAATTACTTAGTAAAATCATCAATGGTGAAATAGCAAATACACTTGTAGGACTGGGGACTAACTGCTTAAGTGGCTATCATTAAATAGTCGACAATAAATCATTGAACTGGATTCTTTTAAGGTAGGTACTTTCCATTTACCGTAATTTAAACAAATAATAATAACTATATTTATGGGTCGTTTTATATACATGGATCTCGAACTAATGATTTAAATTTATAAAGGTAGTGAGGTAGGGAAAGGTATATAAGTATTTAGTTAGTGTGGATAAACGAATTATCTCATATGATGGATAAAAGTAGATAATATTTAAATAATAGGTGATTAAGTTTACATTAATGGGTTAGTTGCAGATATTGAATAGGCATAAGAATAGGTTAGAAACGTTTGATTAAGTTTATATGTTTCTAGTAGGAATAGATACTGTATGATGTTTTAGTGATCTTCATTTGTTATTACAATATTATCTAATGATATGTAAGACATATATATAGAATAGGGAGTGATAATTGAGATAGTAAAAAAAGTTGGTGGTTGGATTTGATTTATTATGACGATAGTTGAGTGAAATTTATTCACTAATTGTAGTGGATATATTGTAATGGAATAGATTCTGAATATAACTTTATTAGTTTTCATAAAATTAATATTATTATTACGCCTTATGCTTCCAATTGGTTTTATATATAATATATTATTAGTTGTGTAAGCATACCCTTAGACTAGTCTGTAACTCTATATCTCTATTTTTGTATAGCTGTCCTGAATTTATTATATAATTATAGTAACTGAGAGATATATTTGGAGAGGGTAACGAGTCATACACATCATATGAATTGAATAAACTCAAATATAAATATTTAATAGGTATAGATGAGCATATATTAGACTCATTAATAAGATTAGTTGATCTTTTTTCTCTCAGTAATAGTATGTGTATTTACCCTTGTTTATCTATAGGTTAGCTCTAATGTGCCATAAAAATAGTAAAATGTGTGTTTTTATAGGACGTATTATATACCTCCTCCAAATTTCTCAAAAGCTCCACCGGCTCATCTCACTCGTATTCCTTTTTTAGATTCTTTGCATAAGATCTACAATGTACATATATAGTATTTCATCTATAATACTATTCGAGTGAGACTTACTACAATATTTTCTGGGGCTTACTACTTATTTACTATTCAGTGAAAATTGTCATAAGTTTTGATTCCCATTGGTTGAGCCGTTGATGTGTTGAAAATTTTAGAAACATTGTTTCGAACATCGTATATGAAATAGATCTTATTGAACGTTATGTAGTTACCTCAAGTTTATAGTCGTATCTTTAGATGAATATATAGTGATTTCTTTTAATGTCTATGTGGATACATTTCTAAAGGATATAACTCAAAGATACGTAGGTATTCACTTCTATGATAAGTATTGATTCTCATGTACTAGTATATAAAACTTAAAAACCAGGTAGAAAATTTCGTTATCTATTACTTTTTTCATTATGAGGTGTGCTTTATAGGCATATTTAGAGAACAATTGTATACATAATTTTAGAGGTAAGCAACAAACTAGGTGATAATATTCGAAATTCATTTTCTGAAATATGTTGAGTAGTATAGCTTAATATTAATACTTTTCTTGGTAGATATATTTGAGAATAAAGGATCGCCATGTTTAAATTAATATATAGATAGTGCGTAGTTAAAATATTAATATTGCTGATTAGATTTAAAAGTGTCACGCTTCGAGTTTTGTGTGGTAAGACTATGAGTATTACTTAATTATGATTATTCGGAGTTGTTGTGCCTTTAAATAACTAAAAGTGTGTGTATTTTAAAACTCAAAGTGTATGATGTAATTAATACTTATATGATTTATTTACTTAGTTTAAGTTAGATAATTACTTACTTATCATTACTAAGTCATATTATATGCGTTGAGTTCTATACTTTAATAGCTATTTACTATATAATAAGACTTTATTACTAGTTAAGTGAATCTAATATTACTTACTTATACTTATAATCTAGTAATTAGTTTAGTACTTACTTAGCTATAATTTTTAACTTAGTTTACTAGTCATTTATATACTTTATAATATACTCTATACTTAATTACTTTATACTTATTTTGATTTTTTGTTATTTCTTAATAGATAATAGTATTTTTGAATTTTCTATATTTGTAATTTAATTTTTTGATATTTAAAATATAATAATAAATTATATTGACTGTCTACCTTATCCCCCTGTTCTTGAAGTGATGATGAAAACATATTTTTTAAATAAGTTATTACTTTATATATATAATAATATAAATGACGTAAACTAAAACTGAATTGAATTAATCTATCCTAAGATTTATGGAATCTACAACTAAATTCTAAGATTAGATATCCTATAATGAATAATATATATTTAATATCTAGACTATAAATATTATTAATAATAGTAAGGAATGTATCTTAATATAAAAATTGCTATAGCTAATATTTCTTTTAAATTTATATTACGAAACGTATTTTATCTAAAATCCTAAGTTTCTAAGGTTTTTCACGTTATAAATATCCTAACTATAAGTATATTTCCTAAACTTGGGATAAAAGAAAAAATAAAATTTTAGTTTAATCGGAGCAAGAGCCAGAATTGAGTAGTTTTTAAATGTTGAATCAGGAAAATCAAATTACTTCTTCGAATTATAATATAGAAGTTAATACCTTCTTAGTAAATATAAGTATAGAGAATATAGTAAGAATCCATATCTCTACATAATCAAGAATTTCTTTCTTATAAATCTAGGATAATTAATAACTAAGATATATAATATATAGTATAGACAGAATTGGTGTATATTATGAATACTAAGTAACCCGTGAAGGCAAATATACATATATGTTTTTACCTATCCACGACTGTTGTTGTTTAATAATATACCTCACAATCGACAGTGAGTTAGTATATGGACTGGACAGGTGAGTCTTATCAAGCTAATAGTGTAGTTCTACTTGTTTGTATACACTTGCCTCGGGCTGTTGCTGTAAAGTCTGTTCCTTTCTCAATCCTATAGGTTATTTAGTAACTTCGTATATATAGGATATAACTTCACTAGGTAGTGTGTAGATCTTCACAATAGGACATTAAAACGTAATATATATTGTAGTGAGCTCTGTATAAGAAGGTAGTATCCTGTTTTCTGTTATCTGGGTATATATAATATAATATAATGTGAATAATTCCTTTAAAAGGAGGCGTGACGTATGTCATATCTTTTGGATATATAGGGAATGAGTGGGATAGTTGGTACCAATCGTTCATTCAGTGAGGATAATTTGAAGATTTCACAGTAATAGTAGGAATTATTGTTCTTGAGTGGCTATTCACCACGATAAAGCTCCGTACACCTTTACACTTCAGATATACTATATATATATATAATATATATATATATTATATATATACTATATATATATATATATAATATATATATATATATATATATATATAATTGTGACTTTGGCGTAGTCATTT
>JABUQX010034757.1:45000-47500 GCA_015478945.1 Trachelipus rathkii | reverse complement strand
GGGTAGGGTGGTGGGCTGGGCAAATATTATTAAAAAAACCTCAAAGTTGGAATTGGATTCCAGTTCGTAAGTTGCATATTCCTAAATAAACAGCTGTAATTGGAATCGGAACCAGATTTGCATTGCGTGATTTTTAATAGTTCAAACCATAGTCTGAATATTTTTACATAATCAATTTCACAGCTCTGGTTTTAATGAAATAAAAAAATAAATAAATAAAAAGTATAGAACGTAATTTCAAAGGTATAAAATTTGTATATGTTATGCAAGAAATTTTACTACTATTGCACTATATATTTTTTAATATTCTTTTTACTGCTTAATAACTACTTTGTCACTTTGAATGTATGAGAGAGTCTGAGGTATTGGTGCTGCACAATTGAAATTTGTTTAAATCATATATATATAGGTATATGCCTTTCCAATGCTTTTTTAGGCCTCATTACAACAAATGCTGAAAGTATAATAAAATAATGACTTCTCTCATTTTTATAATGTATGTATTTTGTTGAAGCATAAATCATTATCACCCTCAAAGTATTTTGCCACAAAACTGTTAACATTTGTCTAATGGGAATATTGTTATGCAAGAATTCTCCTGTTTCATTATTTTCACACTGTCTTGGGTCTTTTTGGGAAGCACAGTGGTTATTGCATTGTGACGTCAGTATCTGTGTAGTTGAGAAAAGTCAAGAAACTAGTGCCAAATTAAAGGTTGACATGCCCTGATACCTGATACATGGCACTTGAAGTGCAAGTCAAAGGAGGTTTAGAAAATAGATAAAAGGGGCATGCTCTAGAATACATGTAGCATTGAGTATATTAGTTTAGTCCGGATTCAGAGAGTTGATTAGAGAAAGGATGAGTTTGTGTGGAAAGGTGTAAACAAGTTCTTTGTGGAGGAGCTGTGATTGGAGAGTTCAAAAGAGCAATGTCCATTGTAATAGTTGTGAAACAAAGGGTGATGCAACAATTTAATGCATAGAAAGAGAGAGTGAAAGCGTTGATAATACCAAACTCCCTAAACTATCCCTTTTCAAGAAGAGCTGTGTGAGTGAAACCACTTCAGATGTGAGAGTTGTACTCCATAAAGAAGTGAATAATACAACTATAAAGAGAGAGCAGCTGGGGTGATGTGAAGAATTTTTGAAGTCACCTCAGAGCACCCAACCTCTTATAAATTTGTTTAGAAAGAGAAATAATGTGATCCTTTTTAGAAGGATCCCAAGAAAAAGTAACACTAAGAATATTAAAGAGAGAGATGAAGGTTTTTAGTTATGCATTTTCAAATCTGCTGTTGTAGTTGTTTATTATTATTATGTTAAGTAGAACGATGAAGGAACCGAGTTTTTGAGGCACTGAAAATAACAATTTTTTTTGTGCTTCAATTAGATATTCAAGAAAGATAAGAGGTTAGTTGCTCCAAGGCCAAAAAGTGTCGTATGCAAAAAATTGACTGTGTAGCCCGGGGGGGGGGGGAATATGGAGGATAGCAAATGACATCCCGAAGTGTACAACTAACAGTCAAAGAAAAATATTCCCAATAAAAAAAGTTTTATTTCCCATTTACTACCTAAATTACTATGACTACGTCGGAGATCAGAACTTGACAAGACCAGAATTACTTAAGAGACTAAAAGAAAAGTAGAGATCAGATATTAGAATAATTCTCTTAATGGTATCAAACCTATCTAGAATACGAGCGATGTAGCAATATCCCATCAGCAGTCATCTCAGTGAGTGAATGCAGCTGCTGCCAAAACGATACTGAAAAACAACTGGCCCGCAAACCATACAGGTTGTAAAGCTGTATGCTATGCCACCAAGTAAAGCGCAGATGATCCAATCAGAAAAAAAAAAAAAAGACTAAATCATTAAATGATTTATTGAATACTTTATACAAAGACACAGGTACTATAGCCCTGCTATACTGAAAATTTATCAAAATCGAAGAAGATATCCGTCCAAAATTCGGTTACAAATAAACATACACAGTGAGAAATGGAACAAGGTGTGTACAAAACTGTGATATAAATGATGGTGAATGATGCAGCTATGAAAGGAACGTATTACTTAAGTTTCTTTTCATTCCTCTTTTGGAATGTTTCTCCTCTAGCAAGATGATGACCACTCGTGACTGGGAAAACATACAAAAAATGAGAAGAGAGAATACTTCTGGTAGAAATTACACTGAAAGAAGATCCAATGACAAAAGGTAACTGTTGCTGAAAGAAGTATCCAAAATCCGGAATGGCAAGTATCTGTAAGAGGATATCCAAAGCCCAGAGGGCTATATTCTGAAAAGAAATCCAAAGCCTAGAACCATAATGTAAGTAGGACATTAAATTCCCGGTTCCGGAAAAACCAAAGAAATAAATAATTAAATTCAGAAAGGGATATAAAATCTTACCCTTCCAGAAATATATTCCTCAAATAAGGACCCTGAGAGTTGAGGAAGAAGAAGAATAATGGTGTTTCCTCTTCTGACTTCTAGATACAG
>JABUQX010034757.1:30000-40000 GCA_015478945.1 Trachelipus rathkii | reverse complement strand
CCTAAAACTTGATTAAAGGTAAATGTTAGAATTTGATTTTCTAAGTCATCGAAGCCTAAAGGTTCTGTGTTCAGGATTCGAGTAATAATAATAATAAAAACGGGCGTGCGTTTAATTATAGGTATGGATTTTTTATTCATATGGAGTTGTGTCTGTGGCGTGATCTGTTATGTGGTCATAGATTAATTTATTTTTCAACTCATTTCGTAACTCTTAATAGCTTTATTAATTCATAAATGATATATATATATAGTAAGGCTTATCATATATGATAATAAAAGTGATATTTATTTTAATCATTTGTTTATATTTCTTTAACATTTATGACTTATTATATTTTAGTTCTTATTTTCAATGACAAAACACTTTTCTTTTTTTTTTTTCATAAAAATTGTTCATAAATTTAATTTTAAATGATTGAAACTTAGTTAATTGAATGAGCAATTTTGTGAAATATTTAAGATTACTTTTTCTACTTAAGGAGTGTACAAAATAAGAAATATTACTGGACGTAATATTATAGTAAAGAGCTCTTGTATTTTTTTCAATAATTAAAGATATTATTTTTCAAAGCCATATATGTACATTTACTTTAAATAGGTTTATTGTCATTTTTTACCAGCCATTTTAATATATTTTTAATAATTCTTTTAGCATTTTGCTCATAACTTAGAAGCTGATTAATTTTTTTTTTCATGTAAATATAGCAACATTTTTCTTGAATTATGAAAATATATTTTTAAGTTTATTCAAAATAAATTTGATAATTTATTTCTTAGTCACTATGTTAAGTCACACTGTGTAACACTAGGGAAGGAGGTTTTAATACGCTGAAACATAGTTTGGTTTCATTATAAATTAGGAAATATTAGTGTGTGTGATGATTATTAATATTTCCTATTATTATATTATTATTATTATTATTATTATTATTATTATTATCATTAATTAGTGTTAATTTTATTAATGAAAGTATTGTTTGTATAAAAATAATTTTTGAGTAATGAAAAATAGAAATTTTTTTTTAAATTGTATATTTTTTTCTTATATAAGGTTTCTCTGTCACCTGAAAATAAAATATTTTACAATTAAATTTTTTTTAAATATTTTAAAGGTTTCTATTTCATCCCTATTAAGTTTTAATTTGTTACAAAATCATTTTTATAGCACTACGCTCATAATTTTCATCATAAGAATTTCAGAAACTTTATATAATTTAAGTAATTCATTATTATTGTATACAATTTTTCCTATTTAAATATAGCAAACTTCTCAAATAAGAGCAAATAAATAGTTGAATAGAAAAATTTCGCTCAAACATTTTAAAAATTATATTTTAACTTAAATTTTTTTTTTATTAAGAGTAGACTAGTACTTGAAACACTACGAATGCTATAATTATATCTATAATTCCTGAAATGTCGGAAACCATATTGTCTTGTAAGTGAGCGAGCCCCTAGTAATTAAATATCGGGAGATTAATTAATAAATATTCGGTAATCTTTATTACAACCTTTAAATATTATACTATTTTTGTGAACATGAGCTCTTCATATTGAATGCAATAAATATGCTTCAAGAATAAATAAACACTTTAAATTTACTCGAGTGTTATATACTGTTGGTGAGTTATTGAGGTGAAAGTTGTAAGAGGCTCATTTTTTTTTTAAATAGGTAGTGGATCTATTTTCACTTTCTTTTTTTAGTAGATATGCAGGGACCGCCACTGCATCAAAAAAATACGACTATATTAATACTTAAATTGCTATTTAATGAGGGTTTAAGTTAATTTTTATTGGTTATGACATTTATGCCATGGAGTAACTTTAAAATACAAACTTATGATACAGATTTTTAGATTTTATATATATATATATATATATATATATATATATATATATATATATATATATATATATATTATATATATTAATAATATATATATATATATATATATGTATATATATATATATCTTTGCTAATATATATATATATGTGTGTTTTTATAATATACAACTTAATATATATATGTATAATATATATATATAATAATAATAATACATAATATATATATAATAACATATAATAATAATATATATATATGTATATATATATATATATATATAATATAATAATATATATATATATATGTAACAATATAATTAATAAAAGACCGACAACTAATATATCTAACTCATATATATATATATAATAATATATATTGTATTATGTATATAATATATGTATAATAGTATGTATATATATATATATATATATCTAAATATATATATATATATATATATATATATATATATATAACTATATATATCTTATATATATATATATATATATATATATATATATATATATTATATAAAATATTGCTTGGTTATCTTATACTCGTAATTTCTCCTCACGTTTGGAATACTTAAAGTTATTGAGGAAAGATAAACAAAATGAATATTTATCTAATAATCTGCACTTTTTTTTTCTTTTTTTTCAGTTACAGGAGCATGTTTAAAAAAATAAAAAAAAAGGCAAATATAATTTTACAAATATAAATTAAAAAATATGGATAGAATGTATTTGACTCCTTATGAAAGGCTTGAAGAAAGAGATGATGATGTAAGACTGAATATGGACTTTGATGGAAGAATGAGTGATGTCACTCTAATGTACTATATTCCTAAACCCAAGTTTAATAGATTTTGTCATGCTAAAAATTTAGACAGTTTCTTCAAAACTTTATACAACTACCACCAAGATGGTTGCTTTTATCACAAAGCTCTTATAGAACTCTCTAAATTAATTTCGTTTACTTTTGCGGTAATGGCTACAATAGTAACCTATGAATCATTTAATCATATTGTTTTACAAAATAGGTTACCACCTGGTCAAGACCCTACGGAAAAGATAAAGATAACGCAATTCGTAACGAGTTTAGTAGATTCCTGGAAAAATCGTGGTCCAGTATCTGATATTTGTTTAAAATTATCGTGTATATATTTAATATATAAAATTATTTCGATTATAAAAAATTTGATTCGTCTGAGGGAAATGAAGCTATTTTTTAATGAAGCTTTAGGTATTCAAGATTGTGATCTACGGGATACAACGTGGGAGGATGTGATAAAACGCACAATGGAGGCTCAAGTAAGTCTAAAGCTTTTATATATATATATATATATATTATATATATATATATATATATATATATATATATCTAATATATATATATACTACAAAATAACTACCTATATTATATAATATATATATATATATTTATATAATTATATATCATATAATATATATATTATACATATATATATACTATATATATATATATATATATTTCAAATATATATATTGGAAAAGGTTCAAGTATTGTGTGGTTGTGACGTATGGGTCATCTGAGGAAAGTTGAGTCGAGTACGACTTTTTGGATAATCTGAATGGATGTTTTGATAGGAAGAGTAAGAAAAGCTTTCAGAATTGATTTAGTGTCGGGGGACCGTAAATGGTTGGATAGGTTGCATCAAAAAAGTGATGGTATAACAGGTGGTTTTGGACGGGTGTCGGAGAAAAATGTGAGACAATTGGTAGGAAGTCGTGATTGAATTCTTTGAGGAGAGAGGTGGTGTGTGTAGTAATTACTTCTTTTTAACACAAGGTATCCGATAAGTTATACTAGAGTTGGTGTAGGTAGAGATGGTATCGAAGTGAAAAAGTAGATTTGATTTTTGTGTTTGTGAATGGGAGGATGTTGAAGATGTGTTGGATGTTAAATCATTGAGGGGTTTAGGAATGGGATTATCGATCATTATGTTTTCTATGTAAAATTAGTTAGTGGGGGCTTGGATGGGGAGGAAGGTGATACGGAAGAGTGGGTTAAAATTAAGAGTTGAGAAGTTAGTGAAAAGGTAATAAGGTTAAGTATGTAAGAACGCTCGCAAGTAAATCAGTTGAATGCGAACAAGTTGAAACAACAAATCTGGAGCAAATGAAGGAAGGCAATTGTTAGCAGTGCCAAAAAGAAGTATGTGGGTGTGCTAAAAGTAGGAAGTAAGAATGTTAACAGTGATGGTGGAATGAAGGTGATGCAAGCGGTTTAAAAGTAAAAAGGAAGCGTTGGTTGAATGTACTAAAAGCCAAAGATGAAGTTTCAGAAAGAAAGATGCTTGGAATTATATAAGAGGAAAAAAGAATACTAAAAGGTGCAGTTTACATAGGACGAAAACAAGAGGTTAAGATGAACAGTTATGGAAGAGGATGATGCAGAGGACTTACGAGGAATAGGAAGCTCTTCTGGAAGAAGCGGGAAAGGTTAAGAATTGGAATAAGGGGAACCTGCTTCAGAATAAAGAATGGATGGTGCTTTTGAAACTGATAAATGGTGTGAGGGGAGATGTGGAAAGAAACACTCGAAAAATCTGCATAATATTGGCAGTAATGAAGAGGTGATAGTGAATGGTGTGGGTTTGATGGTGCAAGAGGAATAGGTATTTTGGGGATGAGGTTAATTAGCAAGAGAAGGTAATGGGTTAGATGAGAAAGTTGACAAGAATAGGTTAATTCTGCAGGTATAGATGAAACTACTGGGTGAAATGATAAGAACGGAGGCGAGATGGGTGATTGATTGGATTTGAGTTGATGTATTAAAGCGGTTTATGGAGGGTAATAGTTCCAAGGGATTGGAGGAGAGCAAGTAATAGTACCCTTTATAAGGGTAGGGAGATAAAGGGGAACTGTAGAAATTTTGTAAGGGAATAAGTTTATTGAGCGTATGTAGGGAAGATATATGCTGGTATTTTGGTGGAAAGAGTGCGTCGAGTGACTGAAGGACTGATTGGTGAAGAATAAAGTGCGTTTAGGAGTGATGGAGGATGTGTGGATCAAATCTTTACATGGAAAACAAATGATTGAGAAACAATGAGGAGAAGAATAATAATTTTATTAGGTTTTTATGGATTTGCAAAACAGGCGTATGATATGATTTATAGGGAAGCCCATGGCAGGTGTTAGTATATATGGTGTTGGTGGTAGACATTCTGAATGGAATCAAAAGTAATGTATGAGGATAGTGAGGCGTGTGTAAGAATAAATGGTGTCAAAAGGTGATTGGTATTTAGTATTAATAGCGGAGCGAGACAGTGTTGTGTTATGTCTCCTTGGTATTCAATTTATATATGGATGGGGTTATGCAAGAATTAGAGGTGGTGGTGGCAGGAAATGGTGTTAGAATGATAGAGAATGGAGATGAGTGGAGGGTACCCTACCTATTATATGCGGATGATTGGAGGGGTTTGAAAGTAAACGTAGATAAGGGTAAGGTTATGGTTGTGAGTGAGGAACACCCTCGTTGTGAAAGTTATGTTAGATGGTGAGCGCTGGAACAAGTGTCTGAGTTTAATATTTAGGTATGTGTTGGATGAGAAGGGAACGGTATGATGCAGAGAGTGTAGTAGGAAAGTTTGTGAATGGCAGAAGGTGGCTGGTTCATTAAATCGTTTGGTGAATGTAAAGGGACTAAAGTCTTGAAGTGCGCTAGGGTTCTTAATTAGGGTATGTTGTTACCGTGTTATTGTATAGTAGTGAAGACTATGGTCTGGAATAAGAAGTATAGATCTAAAGTTCAAATGCGTTCAGGATGGCAATCTTAGGGGCAACGTGCTAGGTGTGAGACAGAGATTGATTAAAATGAGGAGATGAACGTATTAGAGAGCTGAGTGGTGTGAAGAAAGGAATGTGGTAAAACGACGAGAATAAATGAAAGTTATGTTGAGGATGTTTGGTTCAATGTGGACAAGGCATGGAATCGGTATGTCCGGTTGATTAAAGCGGATGTATAGTGGCGAGGTTGTTGGTGAACCGACCCTGCTTGGGAGACTGAAGAAAGAAGTAGGATTGAGTTCAAGCTCAAACGAATGTTTTGAAGGAGAGAAATTGTGAGTTTGGCGAGGCGAGATTAAAGGTGCATAATTAGGAGGAATGCGGGGTTTTGTGACGGGGTGTGGTTGTGGCCAAACTGGGGCCAAGGTGAACCTACACTGACGATACTACCATAGTGAGGGTCGTCGCGCGTCCCGTGAAGCTCTAGGGTGGATTTTTTTTTGACTGCACGAGTTCTTACTAATTAATGTACAGAGGGTGGGCGGTAAGGCTGGCTTTCTTTTCGACTATTTGTCATATTCTTCTACTGCTTTTCTTTCCTATGCATGTTACGCACCTTACCCAAGTCTTGGGGAATAAGGTAGATGAAAAGAAGAAAATAATATATATTATATTTATATATAGAGAGATAGAGATTCGGACTTATCTTTCCGCCCGGTATTAGGTATATATTTATAGTATATATATATATTATATATAATATATATTATATAATATATATATATATATATATATATATATTTCAATATATAATATATATATATATAAGAAATAAATTTAAAGAGTTTTACTTCAACTCAAACTCTATTAATGTAAAGACAAAGTAATTTAAAACCACTAGAAATAAACAGGGGAATTAAAATTTCTTAAAAAGATAAAAAAGCATAAATTTTCGAGATTTTAACACCCCCCCCCCCCACAAGAAAAAGTAAAAATAAAATTTAATTTCAAAATTTAATAAAAAACTAAAATTAAGATTGTCAGATATCTACACATTTAAAGCTTTGAACTTTCCTATAAATTTGATTCACTTTACTTTAATGATGTTAAGAATTTAGTTTTTTCAGATAAGTATCTTCTTGTAATTTGATCAAAATTAAAAAATCCATCAGATGAAACTTTTAAAGACCCTTTCCAAGGTTAGATTAGATTCAACATAAAGGTGAATTAAGGGGAACGAGAGTAATGCCACTTTTTGGCACTTTATCTCAAAATGACAATATTCGTCAAATTGGGAAGGCGCCAAGTTTTTTTATTTAAAATCTACAGATAAAAAATCTAAATCAATTACTGAATCTTTTTCATCTTCTCTAAGTGTAATTTCCAATATTACTGAGGATTTTTAATTCATGATCAAATTACAAGAATATAACCTATCTGAAAAAACTAAATTCTTAACATCATAGAAGAAACGTGAATTAATTTTTTTATTTTTTGTTCGCCTTTGTTCTTTTACTTGTATATAATTTTTATTTTTTTATTCTTAGTTTTATTAATATTTGTTATAATTAAGAGTCTATTTTCACTTCATTAATGAAAATGTTACAATTTCGTATAAAGTCTCGAAACGCTAAACTTTCTTAATTTTTTAAAGAAATTTTAATTCCCCTGTTTATTTCTTAGTTAAATGTTATAACTTGTTCTTTATATATATATATATATATATATATATAGATATATATATAATATATACTATTATATTATATATATATAATATATATATATTATATATATATATCATATATATATATATATAAATATATTATATATATATTATATATATAAATTTATATAATATTAATATAATATTAATATATATATATTTTATATATATTATATATATATTTATATATATTATATATTATAATATATATAATAATATATATATATATATACTATATATATATATATATATATTATTATATATATATATATATATATATATAAGGAGAGGAAGCCCTTTGGATCTTTTTAGTAATATGCCTTTACTGTCTCATATCATCTTTATTACTAATTGTACACAAATTAAAACATTGTTAAAAGACACTTTTTTTTTAATATATAAATGTGATTTTTATTTTCAAAAGGAAAGCTAATTTTCGTCCCGACACGCGCAGACCTCTATCAGGCTAAGGGACTAGGATTTCTTTCTTGGAGTTCATAGATCAGTGTGTTTTCATTGGTCTTCATTTTTTTATTTTCTTCATTGGTGTTGTTGAAAATTTTAGATGTTTTCAGATATTTATTTTGTATAAAATCTATCTTAACTTCACGGGATGCTTATTGTAGTTGTTACTATTATATAAATGCAAAAGGATTCCATGATTATTGCGATGGTTCGTCGTAGTATGATTGATATTTTTCTGTCATTTTTAATGTTGATATTGGTAGAATGCCTTGTTGTTACGTCTATTGACTTGTTAATGCTGAATTTATGCTGTCCTTGTGGCAGGTCTTCTGTTATGCTGATTTTTTTTCTTTGCAAAATTCATATGGTTTCACCTATATATCGTTTTATTTGCAAGTATTTGGCAGGGGAATGTGATATGTACTGCTTTGGGGGAGATTTTTTTTTCGTTTTGGGTTTGAGAATGTTTTTTAAGGTAATGTTATTTGAAGGAATGAGGGTAATATTTTTTGGTAATATTTGTCTTAACGAATATAATGGTAAATGGTAATTGAGGAATTGGTAAAAATTAGATGTTGTTATTTTTAGGGGGAAAGGTGCTGTAGTACCTCTTTTTTGCTTTGTTAAATGCTTTTGTGATGAAAGACTCAGGATAGTATAGTGATTTGAAAGTATTGTGTATTTATTTTCTTGTGCTAGAAGAGGGGGAGAGCATATACGAAAGGCACGGAGAAATAGAGATGACAGAACAGCTAATTTTGTGTTTGGGGAATGATTGGATAGCCAATGTATAGTTTGGTGCGAATGTTGGTTTTCTATATATAGTAAATTGCAAGTGATTGTTATTCCATGTGATTAAGGTATCGAGGAAGGGGATATTTATTACAGAAAAACAGTCTAATCTGGCCTTCCCGTTTAATATAATAAAACAGCTAATTAATCTCTCATTACAACATAACTTCTTTCATTTTAATGGAAAATTTTACAAACAAACTTTCGGCCTGAGTATGGGATCCCACTTCTCCATACTCAGTAACATATATATGGAACTAACAGATTTTATCATATTTTACCCCCACCCTTTATTAAACAATAGTTTATGGATTAGATATTAGATGACATTTTTGTCTCCCTCCCTCACAACACCAACCCCAATGATGTCCTAAACTATATTAACTCTATTCATTCATCCTTCAGTTCAGTATACGATAGAAATGCCTTCCAACAACTCTATCCCCTTCCTCGATACCTTAATCACATGGAATTAACAATCACTTGCAATTTACAATATATAGAAAAACCAACATTCGCACAAACTATATACATTTGGTATCTATTCATTCCCCAAACACAAAATTTGCTGTTATTTCATCTCTATTTCTCCGTGCCTGTCGTATATGCTCTCCCCCTCTACTAGCACAAAAGAAACTAATTACATCCACAATACTTTCAAGTCAAATCACTATACTATCCTGAGTCTTTCATCACAAAGCATTTAACAAGCAAAAAGACGGACTACAGCACCTTTGCTCGAAAATAGCAACACCTCCTTTTTCCCAATTCCTCAATTACCATTATATTCGTTAAAACAATATTACCAAAAAATATTACCCTCACTCCATCAAATAACATCACCTAAAAAACATTCTCAAACCCCCAAAACAAAAAAGAAAATCTCCCCCAAAGCAGTATATATCACATCCCCTTGCATACTTGCCAATAAACATATTATTGGTGAAACCATAGATTATGCAAAGAAGAAAAAAATCAGCACACAGAAACATGCACAAAAGGACAGCATTAAATTTCAGCATTAACAAGTTCATAGGCGTAAACCACAGGCCTTCGATCAATATCAACCAACATAAAAATGATCAGAATATCAATCACACGACCATCGCAAAATCATGGAATCCTTTTGGATTATAAATAGTAACAACTACAATAAGCTCCGGTGAAGTTAAGATAGATTTATACAAAATAAATATCTGAAAACATCAAAAATATTTCAACAAACACCATGAAGAAAATAGAAGACCAACTGAAACACACTTGATCTGACTGACTTCAAGATAAGAAATCCAGTTCCCTTTAGCCTGAGAGGTCTCGCGTGTCGGGCGGAAAAAATTAGCTTTACCCTTTTTTCAAAATTTATCTCATTTATAATATTCACAAAAAAAGTGTCTTTAACAATGTTTTTAA
>JABUQX010034757.1:0-20000 GCA_015478945.1 Trachelipus rathkii | reverse complement strand
CACTCAGATTCACAGAGTCCAAACTCACTCCAAGAATAATTCTCACATTATATACAAATATATTCACTTAACGTTAGACTAGGATATACCTCCAATATCACTGAGCTCTCACATCTGGAATACAACACAGAATATGAGCAGTGATAGTTACAGGTCTCTTTAATACAGATCAGATACAAGAAACCATCACTCGCACATCATGTCTCGTTAATGACAGATTAGCTCTCATTAACCAACCCTATCCTCCTGTACTATTATTTATATACATCCTCTCACTCCTACCTCATATAACTGCAATATCACATCACCTCACAACACAAAAACAAACCGACCCAAACACACCAAAACAAAACCACCAGTATATCCAGAATATTATAATTAAGCATTACCTCTCTTAACTAACACATACGTCAACACACTACTCTCAACATACCTGATCTGTGATCACTAGAATAAACATATACTCTCCTACTCTCGCTCCGCATACAGCACTACATAATACAATTTACCTAACAATGATACCCAACACAACTTATAAACGACACCAGACTACGACTTTCCACTCTAATTAAAACGCACAGCATATACTTATTGTCGATATACCATAGAACCAGTATTCATACTGTTTACCCAGTCTAAAACACAAGCTTTCACACGTCCTTACATTATCGAACATAAATTTGAGATCGCAACTTTCAAAATGTCAACGAACATACGGCGAATCATCATGAAATAATTCTTTTGGACGGAGTTAGTCAATGAAGTTATACGTTATGGGCAAATTTGTAGAAACTGTACTGTAACCACCTCACAAGGCTAGCGTAAAAACCATAACCTCCTAAGTTTCCTGATCACAAACTGGTATAATAATGAAAATTAATTTAGGTTAAGTTAGGTTAGGTTAAGTTAAGTTAGGTACCTCGGTAGTCACAGTACAGTTTCTACAAATTTGCCTACGTTATGATAGTAGCTTATCAAATGGAATTTGTCATCTCTACTCACATAGTTTTATTATTAATCGTTAATTGTAGTAAAAGAGAAGACTCACAAATGATAACTGTTAAAAGTGGTATTAGAATTCTTAGTCATTTTATTTTAAACTTATTTTATTAATCGTATATTTTTGATGGCTGTGAATTTATAGTTAAGTATTCTTTATGCAATGTAAATTGAAAGTACAAAGTTACGAAATGTAATGTAAGTTTTAAGATATTTTTTTTTTCTTAACAAATTTAATTCCTATTTCAAAGCCTCATGCAATACTAGTCTGTTAATAAAGAGAAATAATTTTATTTTTTTTTTATTGAAATTAATAACATCAAAAAATAATTTTTACTTACGTTAAAATGCATTTTTTTTTTAACCTTCCTCAAACCCTCTCACTCCACACCACAAGATACAACATATTAGTCACACAACACCAGACACACACCCTTCACACGCACACTTCTCTCTTCTCCTCAAACAAAATCCGCTCATTAGCACGGCACTTAAACAAAAACACACACAAAAATAAAAACAAACAACACACCAAGAACACCAACGCGCAACATTCATATACACATCAACACACAAACCTCATCTCAACATCAATTGAAACATATCCAGAAAAAATACAATAAATAAAAAAAAAACATAAATCTAAATTCATCAAATTCGACTAACTCATATTTAACAAAAATATCATGGGAAAGTGGAACAGGAAACCAGAACACACATCAATATCTCTCTTTCTTCCTACACCAATATCACACTCACTCTCTCGGAATCGCAAATGCACATCTCATATCAGAATCTTACTCGCATTAATCTTAACATTTTATGTAACTCGCTCACACTGTGACTACACTCTCACTCACTCTCTCACGCGTAAAATAAATTAATTTTACCACTAGCCACTCACAACTATCACACAACTCAAAATATAACTAACCACATACTCAACACTACCTTAACTTCAAACTCACACTACTCACATACATAAAACCAACTACTATATACACAATACCTAACATATAACAATAATCACCTCACACACCTCCCAACATATCACTACCTACTCACCACACTCACACCAACTCAACTAATATAATAACACATACCCTATACACACCCACTATATAAGTATACAACTCACACTACTAAACCCCTCAACTCAACACTAAACCACAAACATATACACCCAATAAATTACACATCACCCACACCTCCTACTATACACTCATACTCACCTAAACCTCAACACCTATACATATTAAACCCCACTATAATTATATCCACACTCCAGCCAGGGACGGGAACCACACGGAACCACTACACCAGACCATTTCAGACCCGGAAAACAAAACTACTACCCCAAAAAACCCACCACACGAACCACCACACCAAAAACCACAAACATGATATAAGCCACCACAGACAGAGTTTTTCACCTTCCTCTCCCGACACAGTTAGATACCAACTACCAACTGCTACGACGGAGACTTAACCAGCAGTCCTCTCGTATGAGACCGGCGGAGACTCAACCTCTGCGCCACCGAGGCAGCTATCATATTACAAATATATATAACCTAAACCTCCCTCACCATATCACATAATAATAAAAAAATATATATATATAAATAAACACTAATAATAAAATATATATATATATATATATATAAATATATATATATATATATATAATATATATATATAATATATATATATATATATATATATATATATAATATCTTTTTTTCCCCCCCAAGACTGGGGGTAAGGTGGGAGAGACATGCATCAGAAAAGAAAAGTAGTAGAAAGAATATTGACACAAGTCGAAAAGAAGCCCAGCCTTACCGCCCCCTCTATACCTATTAGTGAAGACTCGTCGCAGTCAGAATATCCACCCTAGAACTTCATGGGACCACGACGGAACCTCACTATGGCATATCGTCAAGTGTAGGGTTCATCCCCTGGCCAGGTGGGCCACAACCATACCCCCTCACAAAACCCGCCATTCACTCATATTATGGCACCTTTCTTCGCCTCTGCCAAACTCGCATTTCTCTTCTCCAGACATTCTTCACTGACTCAATCCACTTTTCTTCGGTCTCCCAGCCAGTCGATTCTCAACACACTCACCACTAGACATCCGCTTAACCAACCGACTATCATCCATCTTTTTCACATGAACAAACCATCTCAACGTACTTTCATTTATTCTCTCATTTATCCCTTTCTTTACACCACATAACTCTCTAATAGGTTCATTCCTCATTTTTATCAATTCTTCTCACACCTACACGCTCCTAAATATATATATCATATATAATATATATATATTATACATATATATATACACAACCCACAAAATAACTCAATACCAACCTAACACACCTCATAAAATAAACTATCTCATAACAACAAATACAAACCACACCACCACACAACCAAATACATAACACCACAACAATACAAAACACATACAATATACCCATATAAACCCTAACCTCTCACCTACATTATCCAACACAACATACCTACTCAAATAAAAACACAACTCACAACATAAAAAATACACACTCACTTCTCATTGAAGTAAATAATACACAAGACACCACACGTCAACCAAGAAGCCAAAAACACGCCCACACCTGACGCAGCTGACACTTTACCACATCACAATGCTCACCATACAATCTACTCTCTTCTAGATGGCCGCAAACCCCAACGCACACTCGCACAAACTCACTTCCACGCAACCCTAATAATACTCCCTTCTCACTCCACTCATACCAACAACTAAATACTACAAAACCTACATCCAACTACTACTCTCACATAACCACCGACTCACCTACCTCACTACTCACCTCATAAATAATAATAACAGATTATATCTATATCTACCACTCCATAAACTCGGTACTTCAAACCAATACTACTCTATATCAGTATAGCATACATGATAGGAATAACTCACATATTCATAAAAGTATATATAAATAATTAAATAACGAATGTTCGCTGCAGAATATAAATTAGACGTTTTCGTTTTTGTATTGTGCTTACGCTCGATATGAAATGCTCACCCTTTAGCACGAATTTCGTGTATAAACGAACGCGATTTTTCATGAAAGTCACTTTGTTTACAAAACAATTGGAACAGCTCCACTCCAATGAGTGCAATGGATAGCACACAACAGGAGCTATCTTTAAAACAATAAACAAATAAAACTAAATAACACCATAAATTCGCGCTCACCCATAAATCCACTCGCACATCAACCTATCTCGCTCACCGAGTCAGTTTATAATTAGCCAAGAACACTCTAGATTTAACAGCATAATCTCTATTGAATGCACCACCAACAACTAATCAACCATACCATTACACCACTCAATCACACAACGGCAGCCCACCATCACAGCCACCAACCTACTCTCGCTTCTCTCATTCTCCAATTAGAAAACACCTTTTTTAAACCAAGAAACGTCCAGATACCACATTCAGGCAACAAAGCGCAAGACACAATAGCAAACCTTACCGATTCAGGAAATAATACCTTACGCTTCCGCTCGCGCACACTTTTCCAAGCTACTCGCGCGATCTAACGCATCTATGAACAAACCACCACGACAACCGCAAACCTCGAGCCAAATATTCTTAAACCCGTTTCATACGCACAACACATGAAATTAACACACACACACAAAACACACGCGACTTCTCAATCATAACAACCATTATATAGTATTGAATTGCACAAATGCAGAGAGAGACAGCAATACTTAGGCCTCTATCTTACAATGGTATAATATAATTTTAAATACTTCATCTTTCTTCTTTTGCTCTCTCAACAACTAGTAGCACATAAACACTAAAAGCTATACTCGCATTACACACAATATACGATGCACAGAAAATGAAAGCAAGGAAATTCTCCACATATCAGTTTGTGCTACCACTCTCAATTCACAGCACCATATCTCTCACATACCTCTCAACACTCAACCACCAAATTATTAACACGTCGCTTAAAAAAATCTCACTAAAAAAAATTAAACTTCGCGATTCTTTCTATCAAATATTGCATACACTCGCATCACGCAGAAACACCCCCATACCTTTAGAAACACCACACACCCATGGCGAACTCACATATACTCCACCAACACTGAGCACAAGCTGCACAAAGAAGACTCACCCTTCTCCCACCGGCTCAATAAATACCATACTTTCTAAATGATACACACGCAACACATCTCTGCCCAACTGACGAACACCACTCGCAATAACTCTCAGATCCACACATAAACAAACAACACATACATAATAATTCTTCAAATCTATACCACACTAGCAAACACTTCAACTCCCATCATCACCCAAACACACAAAAAACACAAAAATCTGCTCAGCACACAAAGAATATTATAATACTGCGAACTCACAAGCAAACAAACCTAGACGGTAATGACTAAAGTGGCGCAACGATTCAGACACAAGATAAGTGAGACTCACACTCTCTCTCACACACACACGGAGCGTACATAACACATATGAGCACCACTCACATACAAACGTAAGCGAAAACATACGCACCGCGCGAATAGTGGAAGCTATCCCACGTTAGGGACACCATCACACACACACATCACTAAGTAGAACCAATCTTACCAACCACACAGGAGACCTATAGACTAGCACAAATTCTATCGCACCAGATCGACGAAGAACCCGCGCAATACCCGCTCGCATCAACATCCGCAATACATTAACGAACCCCAACAAACAAACCAACCAACACCACCACAAACCCAACAACTGTGGCCAATACGGAGGCGTGTAAGCGCTTTCGTCGGTGGGAGGAAGACCACTTAAAAAAGATCGGCTTTACATTTCTAAGTTTCGCTCCCCGCTGATCATTCGTTCAGCACTCTGGCCAATAAGATCGAAAGCCCTGTCGGAGAGCAGTTGCAGTTGATGGGAGGCGAATGGCATCCGGGAGGTACCTGGAACTGCTCCGAAAAGAAGATGAGAAGGGGTTTAACATAGAAATATTTTTCTTACGGGAGTGGAGCAGCCGAAGAAAGTTGTACAGCGGATACCATTGTGGTTTTAAGAATAAGGGGGTTGAAGCGCGCTGAGCGAATCTGAATAAATGACATAAGAGTGGTCTTGGTTAAGGAATAGAATTCGAGAAAGGGCAATCATTATAGCTATTAATTCTGCTGTAAGAATTGAAGCATGAGGGGGGGGTGAGAGGTTGCGGTCAGGAAAGACAGTAGACGCGCCCACACTGGGAAGAAAGAAAGGTGCATAATAGCAGTGAATGTCGGGGTTTTGTGGGGGGGCTATGGTTATGGCCCACTTGGCCCAAGGGATGAACCCTACATTGACGAGATGCCATAGTGAGGGTCCGTCGCGGTCCCATAAAGCTCTAGGATGGATTTTTCTGACTGTGGAGAGTTCTCACTAAAGGGTAAAGGGGGCGGTAAGGCTGGGCTCTCTTTTCGACTTGCGTCATATTCTACTACTACTTTTCTGTTTCCGTGCACTCTACGCACCTTACCCCCAGTCTTATTAATAATAATTTAAATCTAACTGGCTTTCAAATATGGGGAATCATAGTAAAAATAATAATCCAATTACATATATTTCAGAAATGTTTAATAAAACATTTTAAATTATTTTTCTTTTTTACAAAGTCAAAAGACAAATATTTTGTCTTAAAAAAATCTTTGAATTCTTTCACAGAGAGAAAATATTTTGAGTTTGACAATGATAATCTAACTCTTACTTGGAAAGAGGAACAGCATTTGAAATTTATCATGTTCAAAAAAGTGAACTCGACCTGAAATAAAAAAAAATATATAAGTAAAGCATTCATTCATTTTTTAAAATTGATATCCAAAATTTTCCCCTGTTCATAAAACTATTAGGTAAATGGCATTTAATAAACATTTAAGGTGAAATACATCTGAACAATACCCATTAATGAATATGTTCCAAACTTTTAGTGCAAAAGGGTTTGTTGGCGAATTTTGGTATTGTGCCCTCAACTTTTATGAGCTTTAATAAAAAAAATATCATCATCACAGTGGATTTTGAATATGTTAGAATATTGTATCTAGGGTTTCTTATATAAATTATTAAAGTGGCAACCGTACAGAAGTTTTTAATGATTCCACAGAGTACTAAGAAATGTACCAGAGGAACAAAAAAAAAAGTGGACTACACTTTTGAATTAAGACTATGAATAAAGCCAGAAATAAACTGTGACGTTGGTGATTCTTGAGCAATGTGTGGTGAGAATACGATATTAACAATCAATCTAATCTAGGTAGAGGCTTTTTGAGATGTGACGGCAATTGAAGACGATATTGATACTTACTAATTTTTATAATTATTTCACATAAATTATCCTGGCTTTAAGAGTTAACATGCATTCTATGGAAACAATACAATACAAGAATCTTTCTTCAAAAATCTATCACATTTCGACTTCACCTTGAGTCTACCACAAAATGTTTGAATCTAATAATGTCGTAAGTAAATATTTGTTTAATAATGCCATAAGTAAATGATTTGTTTTACTTTTGTTAAGTAGAGTCAAATTCTGCTCCCTCAGCATTATTAAACGTATAGAGTGTGATCCTTTGATGAATTTGCGTCTCTTATGAACCTTACTTCTGTACCATGCAAAGTAATCTCCTCGATTACCATTTCGTCCCTGTAACTTTCATTTCAAGAATTTCTTCTACATCCTAAAACTAAAACTAAAATTATTGTCTATGTTCTAAAAACATTATTAACCGCAAATGTACCATACTTCTTTTATGACTGTATTCAAATCTGCAAATCTAGACTTTTGCCAAACAATTATTCTTCTAGCATCCCATCCAGACTTTTGCCAAACAATTATTCTTCTAGTCATCCGTCTTATCATGTTTACAAATCTTCAGTACCAGTACTATTCCGCTTTAACTGTACCAATCAGATGTTCAACTCTTCAAATTCAACCATATAGGACCACTGGTGTTCATTAAATCTAAGCTTCTGCAAGAACATTCTTATATTTTCATATTCCTCTTTCAGTTTTGTTGAGTGGCCTATTGGAATCGATGCATTCATGAATTATCCACTTACATAGAAATCACATCAAGCTTCTCGTTGAACTATCCAAACAATCGCCAATCTTCCGGTCGGTATTTAGGTAACCCCATTTTGGAGTAGGAGTCCAGGGATGTTCCTGCAGTATACTAGTTCTTCTTCTTCAATGAAATATGGAGAAGTACTACCTCTCTTGTCCGAAAAAAAATTATTTTACAGTTCGATTTGTACATTCGGCCTTGAGACAGCTCTTTTCAATCAGTCTAGTCCGCAAAATAATCTCAGAATCTTGACTGTAGAGACCTTAACTCTCTATACTATTCATATTGAATCTTCGGTACTTTAGTTGTATACCGATTGCTTTGTTGCGCGGCGCGTGTAGAAGTACTTTCTTCCTATTCATTACCACTATCTGCACGTGTGCACACCAAATCCTGGATATCTTCTTCATCAGACAATGCTAGGTCTGGGAGTGTAGTGAACACTGGGAGGGACACGTCGGAGTGTGGTACAGGTCGCCTTGCTGATTCAAATCCGGATACTCAGATTAAATTTACGTTTCTTGTAACGATTGATACCTTTCACATTAACCAAACAAAAATAACAGTCACTGTGGTGATTCTTTGGCTCCCGCCATACAATAGGCACCCAAATTTTAAACCTTTTCTTCGTCCATTTTTCCACTGACGTAGATTTTCGACACACCATAGGACAAATTTTAAACATTGTTTTAAACTTATCTTGGTCTCCGAGTTTCATTCCAAAGTATGCCAGATATGCTTGCTTCACAAAGTTAGTAATATTTCTTCTTTGGTTCTCCTGGCAATATTCACCACATATGTAGCAGAATACATTGGGGTTATTCCAACAGGCTCTTCCTATAGTGTTCTGAAAATAGGAAAAAATAAAGTATATATAAAGGTAAGCCCCTTAAAAAGAAATAAAACGATATTACTGTAAAATATGCATTAAAAAAGATATTTGTATAAGAGTAAATCTGGAACACCCTGTATCTCAAGAACTAGAGCCAATCTTGGAAAACTAATGTCATTTCTGAAATCAGCACACCCGATATACTATAAATTCGATAAAATATCTTTGACAGCAAAAAAAAAAATTTTTTTTTGTTGGCCAGTGTAATTTTAATAACATTTAAAGATGTTAACAGAAAAAATTAAAAGTATAGCAAACTATGTTGAAAACCACTAATTTCTGTGGTTGTAATGAAAAATAGTTTTTTTAAAAATGAAACTAACCTCATATGGACAAATAAGATCATGTGTTACAAAATTCCACTTTTTCAGGAGTAATATACAGCAAAATTTTTATTTATAATATTTAAGGTAAAACGTAACGTACCAGGAATTTCCTAATATCCATGATCTGATGAAATTGAACTATAACTTTATACTGAGGCGGTGGTGAATTATGGAGTGGCGTTCACTGTGTGATAATTTCAATGCTAATTTGAACCTTAAACACTTAATAAAGAATTGCGAATCCGACTGAACACAAAATCTAGAATTTATACATACATATCAACATTAAAAAAAACATAGATGGAATAGCAACACAGTTCTTATCTACAAATTAAAAGAGCATAATAAAATGAGTGAGATAAAATTAAAAGAACAGTGATGCATAAAATGACCGATTGCGCAACTAGCCTTCGCATATACTCGTGATATATAATATAATATATAGATAATATTATATATATTAATATAATATATATATATATATATATATATATAATATATAATATATATAGTATAATATATATATATATACCCGAAACTGGACGTTGGATCAAAAAATTTCGCAAGTAGACTCTATAAGAGTAAACACTTCTAGGGGGGGGCAGCTCCCCCCTAACGACGCCCATGTATATATATTTATTATATATGTATTTATTTATAAATTTATATATATAGTGTGGGGTTAAAAAAAGTTTCATTGTAAGAGATTAATTTGTAATTTCTTACATTCAAAAATATTTATGAAAGTTGGTTGTAAGTTTTGGGTAAAGTTATTTTTAAGTATTACTAATACGAAAGTTCCATAAAGTATCCTCCTTCCCCAAATGTGCGGGTAGGGCGTAGCATACACGAAATAGAAAAATACGGAAACCATGACTAAGGTTGAAAAGAAAATGCCCGCCCCCCTTCTACCGTGCTCTCCATACTCTGAGTGAGGAACTCGTCGCAGTCAGAAAAATTCACACTAAGGGCTCATGAGACCCGCTCGACGTGAAATTTCACTGTGGCATCGTCGCCAACCATACAGACCTTCGCCATTCATTCTTAAAATGCACGCTTCTTGCTCGCTCTGCCACACATTTCTTCCTTCAGTACATCGCCTCTCCGACTACCAGACTGCGACTACTGATTCCCAGCACACTTACCACTATTCATCCGCTTACCAATCGACTATCATCCATCCTTTTTCATATTGAACCAAACCATTTCGCTCTATCTGTCGTTTATTTCTTCAAGTACACCTTCTCACACCTACACCCTATGCGCTCATTCCTGAGCTTTATCAATTCCTCTCACCTAACACGCTCCTCCAAGATTGTCCATCTGAACACATTAGTCTTAGATTTATACCTTTTATTCCATACCATAGTTTCACTACTATACATTAAGACAGGTAGCATAACATACCATCTGTGCAAACTAAGCGCGACTAAAAACATAACGACTTAGTTTCCTTACATCCACCAAGGAGGTTAATTGCACTCAGCCCTACCTTCCTACAGATTTACAGTTTTTCCTACTACATTCGCATGCCAATACGGGCGTCCACGCCTCTGATTATTTTCGATGACCAGCCTCCGTCCTCTACGTTATACACTTAGTATGCCCCGCCTGCTCACACCCTTTATTTTTTCTTTTTCCATCGACCATATATCCTATAATTATTTAAACTCAGATTACTGTTCAAATTGTGCATCATCCAACATGAACTTCACACCAAATGGACCTCCTCACTCACTCACACCAAATAACCTTGCTCCTTCATCTAGCATTTACTATCTAAACCCTTCTTTTTTATACACCCGAATAAACTTGTCTACCATCCTTAAAACTCCTCTTCAGATCCGCCCACAGCACCAAAAAAAAAGTTATAATCATTAGTATTAATATTATTATAATATATAATAAATAATATATATAAAAATTTATAGATATAATTAATTAAATATATATATATATATATAATATATATATATAATATATAATATAAATATTATATTTGTGAAATATTATCAAATAATTTGGAAATGTGTGTAGTCTGTTGAGAAGAGAAAGAAAAAAAAATTGATGTGGGTTTTAGTTGGTTTTAAATTTTTTTTGAAAATAGAGCTAAATAATAATATAAAACTTTTTTAATCATTAAGTCAAAAAATAAGGAATGGAATCAAATCTAATATTATTAGTTAATGTAGATCGTTCTTTGAATACAGTACTGTACAGAAGTTTGAATGCCTTACCTAAGAAAGTACATCTAATTGCTTGAGGCAGTACAACATCGAGCTATAAGAATGACTTGTGGTTTTGTAAATAAGAATTATGAGATGAGTTTGAAGAAAATATTCATGCTTTTTATGGAAAGGAAATTTCTTAGAAAGAAGGTTATAAAAAATTGTTAATTCTACTGAGAATATTTAAAACACCATACAAGAGAAGAATAGAAAAACTAGAAGACACAATAGACACAAAGGTTTTTTTTGTAGGAAGTTAAAATAATATTACAGTAGCCGAATATTTTACGTTTTGATTGGTATGTATCCGGTTATGATAGCTAATTTGATCCTTGGTAAATACAAAGGGAGTAAGTTTTCGCTAGGGTTTTATATGAGGGTATATGTTGTTACCGATGTTAATATATGGTAGTGAAACTTTGGTGTAAAATAGATATAAGGTGCAGTCTGTTCAGATGAACAGTCTTAGGGGTGTGAGAAGAATTGATAAAATGATGATTGAACGTTTTGGGGAGTTTGTGTGGTGTGAATGAACTTTGGCGTAGTTGGACCATGAATATACGATACGAAGAATTTGTATTATTAAGATGGTTTGGACTTTTTAAAAGGATGGATGATAGTCGGTTGTTAAGAGGAGTATAGTCGGTGAGTGTGCTGGGAATCGAACAGTTGGGAGACCGAAGAAAAAGGTGTATTTATCAGTAAATGTATGTGATTTGCAGAGATTTGCAAAAAAGTTGCATAAAAGGATGGCCTGGTTTAATGTGAGGGTTGTGATTGTGGGACCGCCGGCCCATAAGAATTAACATAAAAATTGACGGATACCCACCGTGAAGCCCTTGCTTAGATGCTTTTTTTGTTGATGAGCTGACCTCGTAATCAAGGGGAATGGTAGGGAGGAGTGTCTTTCCTTTCGACTTGCGTCATGTTCATCTTACTGCTTTTTTCTGTTCCGGTGGTGTTGCACACTCTCATTCCCAATTTGGATAACCTTACAGAAGATGAGGTAGGTCTTAAAATTTATGTATAAAAAATAACTATTTTATTTATATATAATATAATATATATATATATAATATATATGTATATATATATATATATATATATATATATATATATATATATATATATTATATATATATATAAGTATATATATATATACTATGATATATATATATATTTTATATATAGTATATATTTATATATATATATATATTATTTTTATATACTTTAATATATAATTTATATATTATAATATATATATATATATATAATATATATATATATATAAAGTATAATATATATATATTATAATTATAATATATATATGTATTATATTATTAATTAGTATATATACTATATATATATATATATATATATATATATATATATAATATATATATGCTCTGTGATTTTTATTTCTTCCTTTCAGGTTAGAGAAAGGTTTAGGCAGATGAATAATGACATGAATATTGAAGATGAAACTATTATGAAAACACCTTTAGATAAGATGAAAATTATGCTCAAGAGTAATAATAAGGTTATTATTATTATTATATTATTATTATTATTATTATTATTATTATTATTATTATTATATTATTGATTATTATGTTTCTTTCTTTCTTATCTTCCTTATATTGACTACTTAGAAAAGTGACTAAGTGCGTGAAGAGCCCTCGGAAAAGAAAATGCAGTAGATAGAACATGACATATAGTCGATAAAGGAAAGAACACTTATCGGCCTCCTCAAGTACCATTAATTAAGTGGAAACTCATTTGCAGTCAGAAAACACCTAAAGCTTATGGGACAGAGATGGACCCTGCACTATGAATTAGATTCGTTCATGTTAAGGTCAATCCTTTGGCCCAGGTGTTCCACAACCAATACCCCCTCTACAATCCCCACCATTTCAACTCCTGTATACACCTTTCTCTCGCCTCTACCAAACTCACATTTCTCTCCTTCAAAACATTCGTTTACTGACTCAAATCCACTTTTTCTGTTTCTTCGTCTTCCTACCGGTTCGGTTTCTCAACACACTCGCTCACTTATACATCCTCTTATAACCAAGCCGACAATCATGTCCACCTTTCCATATGAACCAAACCACTCAACAACTTCAATTTATTCACTCATTTAAACCCCTTTTCTTCACACCCACACCCCTCTAATAAGTTCATTTCCTCACTTTATCGATTCTTCTCACACCTAACATCCCCTTAAGATTGTCCATCTGAACACATGAACTTAAGATCTATACTTCTTATTTCAGACCATAAGTCTCACTACTATATCATATAACACAGCGTAAACAACTACCCTCATGTAAAACCTAGCACAACTCAAGACTTATCCCTTTACATTCAACTCAACGATTTAATTGCACCAGCCACCTTCCTGACCATTCACAACTTTCCTACTTACATCTTGCATCGTCCGTTCCCTTCTCATCAACATATACCCTAAATATTTAAAGCTCAGACACTTGTTCTAGCTGCTCACCATCTAACATAACATTCACACTGAGGAGTGTCTCACTTCACGAACCATAACCTACTCTTTATCCACGTTTTACTTTCAAGTCCCCTCCTTTAATACACACTCTGCCAGATTCTCTCTACCAATCCCTCAAAACTCTCTTCAGATTCGCCACACAGAACCAATATCATCCGGCATATAAAGGTAGGGCATCCTCCATTCATCTCCATTCTCCCAACCATTTCCTGCCATCTCCCTCCTTCGAATTCTTTTCATAACTCCCATCCATATACAACCCTGTCTTACTTCGCTATTAAATCCAAACCAATCACCATTGACACCATTTATTCTTTACACAGCTTCAACTATCGGTCAGACATGACTTTTGATTTCCCATTTCATGAAGCCTACCTACCCAACAACCATATATCACTAAACACCTAACCAATAAAACTCTTCCTATTAATCCTATCATAACGCCTGTTGCAAATCCATAAATAACCTAAAACAATTTATTCTTCTTCTCTGTCATCATTTTCTCAAAATCATTTGTTTCAAAAATGATAAAGATTTGATCCACACATTTCTTCTACAACTCCTAAACGCACTTTGTCTTCACCAATCAGTCCTTCAGTCACTCGTATCGCACGTCTTTCGACGCAAAAATACCAGGCATATACCTTCCCCTACATACACTTCAGTAAACTTAGTTCCCCTAAATACATTTTCTATAAGCAGTTACCGCTTATCTCGCCTTAGTACCCTTATAATATGGGTACTATTACCTGCTCTCCCCAATCCCTTGAACTATACCTCGATAAACGGCTTTATTACAACCATACTTCCAAAGTCCATCAAGTTCACTCAATCTTCGCCCTCCGTTCTGATTCATTTCACCAGTAATTTTCATCTATACCTGAATTTACCATTCTTCAATTTTTTTACTCTACCCATTACCTCCCTTACTATAACCTCATTGCCCAAAGATACCTTTCGTCTTGCAGCCATCATAAATCCCACACACATTCACTTATCGACTCTCTCAACAACTCTTCATATTTATATTATATTATTATTATTATTATTATATTATTATTATTTATTGTTGTATTTATTCTTTATTTTTGTTCATGTGGTTCTTATTTCATTTTTATTATTTATTTTATTCCGTTCATCTTATTAACCGCGTCCTTCTAAAGTTTGTCCCCTCTCCTTTTTTTGTACGTACTACCCTAAACTACGTTTTCCTGATCTCTTTTCTGAGAGTCTTCCTAATCTCCTCCTGAATCCTGGTGGCTTTCGAGCTGTTGTCTCTGTGTGCATCACAGACTCTCATGCTGCCTTCTTTCCCTCCAGGATGGGTACAGTGTCCAGATAAAACCGGGTTATTCTGCTTTTCTCGCGACCCGCCCAATTGTTGAGACCCCGAACCGTGCCTAACTATCTGAGAAGGCTTTCATGCAATTGGTAGTAATATATCTAACGAATGGACGCGGAGTCCTCGGGGGGGCTTTTCCGATTCCAGCACCCATTGGCCGCACCCTACGGGTGGAAGTTTCTGGATAAGGTATTATGCTTACGTGTTACGCTTTTACCGGAATATATGTTTATATTCATCATTTATGTTATATTCATCATTTGTGTTTATTTATTACGGACTTGATGTAACTAATAGAACCTTCATGGTAAAAAAACAAAAATGCGATATAACAATGGCGGAATTCAACTCATCTGTAAACTCCCACCCGATCCCTTCCTGGCCTAATATCCTACAGCTCAGGTGACCAATAGGGGGAAGTTTGAGCCTTAATTGATGAAATGGTTGTGTACTGGCCAACTATTTGTTTCCCCGATCGCATGTCCATTCGCACTCCAACCGCGGCATCTTACGGACTCATATAAAGGAAAAAGTAAGTTTGTCCCTTGCCGTTTTGAGTATCCATACGTAAGTATGATATTGCTTTATTTATTTATATAGTATATAATATATTATTATATAATATATAATAATATAATATTATATAATATATATATTATATATAATATATAATAATAATATTCATACCTAAAGCAAAAGATTTTCCGATGTTCCGTCCGTAGATATCTCTTGCAGCATTTGATGGAAAGGATCCGAGAGGGAATCGGACGCCTTCACTGCCTGAGATGACAACGGAGAGTCATAGGAGAACGGTTCCCGAACGATCTATGATCCACCATGTTTAACTGAAAACTTTCATATATATATTTCAAATGAAGTTATTTGCAAGGAACAATAGTTTTGAATTTCCCATAGTTTCTTAATTTTTATTTTTTAATGTTTAAATGAGTATTTCGTAAATAAGGTATGTTGCTGGATATTAAAAAAAGGTGTATATATATGTAATGAAACATCCATTTATATTGTGCAAATATCTCATTGTTAAAAAAGAAATGACGCTTTATTATGTTTGTTCCCTGGCCTAAAGTCATAATATCTTCTAGTTTATCAGAGAATTGCCCCCCCCCTCTAAAAAAAAAAAAATTTGCAATAAATCTTAATTGTCTCTTTTTAATATTTATTGTTCTATTCTATATCTGGTAGCATTGTCATTCCCTTTAAAACTATATAAAAGATTGATACCGTATTGTTTATTTGTCAATTCACAATTTTCATTTCTTTGCTAGTGTTAGGCTAAATATGTGCAACAAATTTTCTTCATTATTCAATGACTGGTATCATTTATTTTATTCACTTTTGAAAATTTTTTAATTCATATTAAATAGTTTTGTCAAATATTTTCAAATATGATTGCCTTTAAAATTAGGAATTGTTGCAAAGTAGTTGGTAATTTTGGCCATTATTCCCGGGTATTCGTATTGCTCCCAAAGGGTAATTGGCTAATTTAGCAAATCAGGTATGGTATTAGGTTCAAATGTCAATACTGTTCAATTTATTAAAATTGTAAAAAAAAGGGCAAAGTAACAATATGTTAAATGCTTTTGAAACTTCCATTCGAGAAGTTTATTAAAATATAAGTATAGGTGTCTTTTTCATAGCCCTAAATAAAAATTACGATATATAACATAATTAATAGGAAGTATTGTATTTGCGTGAAAATTCCATATTGTATTGGCATACGCATCAATGAGAGTTTTGGTTGGCAAAGATTCAGTGTCTGGCAATATCAATACTTCAAATATTTTACAAATTTTTTATAACATTAATAATACGAGAGGTTTTATAATTTTCTTTTTTCATGTTTCGTTATAGAAGTATGTATCATTGAAAATATAATATTTTTATCTTTCGCACCATTATTAATTCCGGTTTTATGCAACTTTTCAAAATCGTTTATTAAATACTAAATACAATAGGTAATATGTTTTTACTTTGTCATTATTTACTAAATTGGCAAAGGTAAGAAACTCAATTATATTTTTACTTGCCATATTAGTAAATAATGACGAAGTAAAACATATTAACTATTGCATTTAGTTTTCATATAAGGAAATTTTTAAATTGTTTTAAGCTAATTAATAATGGGGTCAAAGATATATAAATATTATATATGTGAATATAAAAAATTATATCTTAATGATATAAAGCTTTGATTAAATTGTAAAATTGTAAAATTGATGTAAAATTTTCGCTCCTGAGAGGAAACGGGGGTGTATTGAAAATTTATATCAATGTTGATAAGAAGAATTTTTTTCTGTTACACGGCAGAACGACAACATATCAATGTATAGAGCAACTATTGAAAATCAATTTAACAAATGCTAGAGGAAGAATTTAGAACTATTTTATAAAATGACAACGATATTATCAAAAATACCTATGGTTTGTAAACCCTTCAAAACGTTCCTTAAGGTCTTTCTATGAAGAAGAAGAACCAAATTTATAGACTCACGTCAGCGACTGAAATCAAAAACAGAATTGTTCTAAAATCTACTAATTTAAATTTGGGTCCTGTGTTCAATGATGAATTTCCTCTGCACTGAAGTCAGAGCTTTCGCAATGACTTTTCCATTTCCAATATCTTATATATCTTTCGAGAATAGGGTTTCTGCAGTGGCCTTGTCTTAAAAACCAAAGATATAGATCCTCAAGCTAAATAAGGAAAGAGAACTCAGGGGTATTCGATTCTATAATATCTCCAACAATTGAAAAGCTTTTGCTCTGCAAGACAGGCTCAAGGAAGTCATTAATTTTTGAATTACATTTAAACATGTGCTGTAAGGAAATGTTTTAATTTTTTAGCGTAAGACAAGTTTTATTATTTTACATTTTTTATTTTCTTTTCAGAATGTATTTTGTTTATTCCTTTGCTTTATATTTCATTAAATCAATAAATAAATATTTGTAATTATGCAATCATTGTAATAATGGATTTTTTTAAATATAGGATTTTATTTACATTTTTTATTTGCATTAAAAAATGTAGTTATTGTTTTTTCATTTATTTTCAACAGAAGTTTTTTTATAT
Source organism: Trachelipus rathkii (assembly GCA_015478945.1). Classification (NCBI taxonomy): domain Eukaryota; kingdom Metazoa; phylum Arthropoda; class Malacostraca; order Isopoda; family Trachelipodidae; genus Trachelipus; species Trachelipus rathkii. Next base: position 1,467 of record JABUQX010034757.1, on the reverse strand, counting down.
CGATTGTTCCATTTTTCACTTTTCTTCGCGCCCCCCCCCCTAAAATGGTTTCGCGGCCTCCCCTGGGGTCGCGCCCCACAGGTTAGAAACTCACTGAGCTACGGCCAAGAATTTTAGTATGTAAAGATTTAAATTTGCAATGGTAATTGTGTTTGGGTTCGTTGTGAAAATTTATATTGGTTTTTATTGCTGTTTGTGAAAAATTTAAATTGTAGTTGCAAATGGACCAAGCCAAAACGAAATGATATATTTTTTCATATTTAATAAAAAAAAAAAAAACAATTCTTTATTACACTGCAATTACTAGGAACGAGCTATATAAAAAAAAACAGAGTTATAAAAAATGCGACCATTACCGATATTAATAATGTCTAAAGTAGGAAACAGATCATTTTATGACAGATGGTACGAGAAAATTGAACTGTTGTGGGAGTAATTTGTAAGAAAAACTTTTATTGCTTGCCGGTTTGCTATTTTTCCAGACCAAAGACAAGCCATTCATCGATACAGGATACCTAAATTTAGAAATATTTAAGTAATTCCATATGCATCAGTGCTTAAGACTCACGACCATTTGGAAAGCTATGTGCTCAGACCTTTGGGTGATTGTCAATACGAATATACTATACATATTCATTCCTTACTAATTCCTGAGACTAATTTTTAACATATTATTTAAATAATTTAATTATCTTACATATGTATTATATTTTAAAATCCCTCGTTATATTTTATTATATATATATTATAATAATATAATATATAAATTATATATATAATATAATATATATAAATATATATATATAATAATAATATATATATAATATATATAATATTAGGGAATTGTAACCGATATGTATCAGTATCGATAGTATTATTATATTATTAATATATATATATTATATATATTTGATATAATATATAATATATTATATAATATAGATATATATAAAATATATAATATTATATATATTATATATATATAGATATTAGGGATAGCCGATATACGGTAATCGGTAGAACCTTTTGTGAAGAATTATAAAAATTTGGATCAATAATAAATCTAAGTTTCGATATATAAAAGGTTCTTATAAGGAATTCATTAAGCTAGCTGAAACCACACAATAATGGCATCTCCGACGGTGAAACACTTCTAGAATGCCATTTAAATAGCAATAACCGAGGAGCTTGCCCGCGTGACAAAAAAAAGAATTCAACATAAAAGTGGAATGCCGCCCTTAATCAGCAACCCCCTCTGGCAACAGCAACTTGATATGACGAGGGGCTTTTCTAGCAAATAGAACTCACACTGGAGATGAAAAGAGGATTAGGATATGGCTAGTACTTTGATAATTCATTGGCCGAAATTGCCTGACATCTCAATTCACATTCAAGAGGAAATCACACCAAGGAACCTCCGTGCAGCACCAGCAGCTAGCACTCTAAACAGCAGACGGAGGAGAGCCG
>JABUQX010034756.1:32500-33904 GCA_015478945.1 Trachelipus rathkii | reverse complement strand
ATTTAAAGATATATATATATATATATATATATATATATATATATATATCAAGCAACTTTCCCTCGAAAAAGCAAATTTGCAAACTTGCACAATATCCTACAGCCCTACCTCTCTAGCCTCCCCTACTCTGCCCTCCCCTATTCCTGGCTGTAACTTCAGTTAAAATATATTTCAGACTTATGAACTGTAGGACAACTGATAAATTTTTACCATAAAAAGAGAGCTCTTTTTAGGGCAACAATTTATCATTTTCTTTGTTTTTTAATAATGGAAGGATCCAATATTGGGAATTTTCTGACCCCATTTTAGCCCCCACCTAAAAATGAACATAAAATTCTTAATTTCCAGACAATTTTGATGGGGAAAAAGCAAACCGCAGCGTTTTTTTTTTACCTCTAGAACGTCATTTTCATGTGTTTTTCTGTGTCTGTAGTCATTGTTTTGGCGTTTTCATTTTTTCAGAACCTAATTTTTTGACATTTTTTCGTATCAACTTCTACAATTTTTTTTCGATGACTTCAAACTTGAAATATACATAGATTGGTCTATTACGCACAAAATGCAAATGTTAGTTTTTTGGTTTTTGGAAAATTGTGCTCGGCAAATAAAAAATAAAAAAAAGTAGGTTTTGAAATTCAGCATTGCTGAGCACAATTTTCCATAAATCAAAAAACTAATATGTGTAATTTGTGCGTAATAGACCCTAGGTATATTTCAAGTTTGAAGTCATTTCGAAAAATTTTTTAGAGGTTGATACGAAAAAATATCAAAAAATGAAAACGCCAAAACAATGACTACAGACACAGAAAACACCTGAAAATGACGTTCTAGAGGTAAAAAAAAGCTGCGGTTTGCGCTTAAGGGGAGACTTTATCCTCTGACCCCATACTTTTTGAAGTCAAAATCAAAATTTTCACATTTTTTTTTATTATCTAGATTATTAGAAAAATTCCTCCTGAACATCATGGTGTAATTATTTTTTAAAAATTATAAATGGTTTTTTAGATACAGAAATTTACTTAGAGAGGTGTCGAACTAAAAAATTTCAATTCCAGTCAAAATTGTAATTCCAGGTTGGCTTAGAGGTTAAAAAAAAGTTTTATTTATAATTATCGAAAATCTATTTTTTTTTTTCATATGCTCAACCTCCCACCCATTCTTCGGATTTTACTCAGTCAAATAAATGGAATCGCGGAGCCGGAGCCGGAGCCGGAGCCGGAGCCGGAGCCGGAACTGGAGCCGGAGCCGAAGCTGGTGCTGGTGCCGGTGCCGGAGCCAGATCCTGGGTATAAATTTTATTCAAGAAATAATTTTTTAGATGAAAAATTTATTGCCAGAAAACGTACTAAACAATTTTCAAATAGTGCAGAATCCTTAGTCGGATCCGGAGCGGAGTCGAAGCCA
>JABUQX010034756.1:20000-27500 GCA_015478945.1 Trachelipus rathkii | reverse complement strand
TTGGCTAATTTCCTGGGCAACAAGAGCAACCAATCAAAGTCAAAGAAAGCCGAAATGGGCACAACATGCTTCTTGCAACAAATTTGTAAATATAGACAAAGAAAATTTTACTCGCGCCAGGACTCGAACCATCGACAACAGCCGTCGCCGTTAGACAATGTCCAGGAAGCTCTACCACTAGTCAATCCGCCTTTCCAGAAAAAGAAGGCATATCGGAACAGTTTTTCTATCTTCTGCTCCATACCACTGCTTTGAAATCGGTACTTATTTAAACTCGACAGGAGGGTGTATTGAACACGCTGCCTGGGGCTAATGGCTTCTGCTTGGTGTGCTCTTGGGTTACAGGAGCAACAACCAAAGTAAAGCAACGCCGAAATGGCCACAACATGCTTGTTGCGACCAAATTTGCAATAAATTAAGAGATATAAAAATTTCACTCGCGCCAACGGACTCGAACCATCGACACTGCGTCGCCGTTAGCAATGTGCAGTAGCTCCCCAATACTAGTCCATCCACCTACCCAGAAAAAGAAAGCATTCGGAACAGTTTTCTAATCTCCTGCTTCGATATCACTGCTTTGAAACTCCGTAATTTATTTAAATCATGGAAGAGTGCTTGGAAACCTATATATTATAATTATATATATATATATATATAATTATATATATATATATATATTATATATATAATATAATATTATATATATATATATATATAATATATAATATATAAATATATATATATTATAAATATAAATATATATATATATAATATATATATATATATATATATTATATATATATATATATTATATATATACCGCAATAGATGAAGAGTGAAGTCTATACCCCTATCACTGTAACAACAATAGCTCAGCAAAAGGAATACATTGCTGGAATGCTGGTCAAATTTTGTGGGCGTAAATGTATAAAAAAAAAAAAAAAAAAAAAAAAAAAAAAAAAAAAAAAATAACAAAGCTAGAGGGAAAAGGAATAAATTTTTGGAAACCTGGTAAAATTTTGATAGGGAAAAATAAAAAAAATAAAAAAATAAAGGAATTAGTTAATAATTATAGTAATATGATTAGAGAGCCTATTTAGAGACCTTTTATTGGTTACTCGTTAAAATAAATAGACTTTCTATTAAATTTTGCTTTTTTTTTACTAAACGAATACCCCAAGGGTATACCGCAACGATGGCCAGGAAGTTCCGGGGTCCTCTCGGCTTCACGGGGATACTACGGGGTAAGGCAACTAATTCCCCACCTCCGGGGAAGGGTCTCCGGAACCCCCGCTCTTTGGTATTTGGGTGTCGCGGGGGTTCCTCCGCCCCTCCCCTACGGGGTATGGAAAACGTCCCCCCCTGCGTTCCCCGTCGGCTCGAGCCCCCTACATTGCCTTGTAATACCTTTAAAATAATATATATATAATATAATTCTATTAATATATATATATATTATATAATATAATTATATTATATATATATATATATATATATATATATATATATATATTATATATATTATATATATAGTATATATATATATTATATATTATAATATAATATATAATATATATATATATATATTAGCATATATCATATATCATCCCCTTCTTCGAAAAAAAAAAAAAAAAGCCTAATTTATTTTATTTATTTATTTTTTTTTATTTATTTTACATTTTCCTAACTAAAATTTTACAAGGATTCCAAAAATGTATTCCTTTTCGCTGTAGCTATTGTAGTTTTTTTTTTTTTTTTTTTTTTTTTTTTTTTTTTTTTTTTTTTTTTTTTTTTTACTTTTTTTTTTTTAATTTGGGCACGCTTTTATTATATGTATCGTTTCGCTGTGAGCTTTGTGTTTTTGAGATATGAGTGTAGGCACAATCTACATCTATGCCTATATATATAATATATATATATATATATATATATATATATATTATTATTATATATTATATATATATTTTTATTTTATATATTTATATATATATTTTTTTATATATATATATATATATATATATATATATATATATATATATATATATATATATATATTAAATCTATTTTTAATATTTTTTTGCCTTTTTTGAAAAAAGAAAAATATTTTTCAATGTTTATTTGCGTTTTTCTGGCTTTCATTTTTTTTTTCATATAGTCACAAAAAATTCATTAAAAAAAAACGAACAGTTTTTATTTCTTAAAATTTGGTAACAACTCTGCATATAAAATCCTTAACCGAATGACGTTTATTTTAAATGCTTTTGTATGATGTAAGGTGGTGTCACACGTGATTGATTGTTTTTATATCAAAAATTTTGAAAGTACTTTTCAGAGATTGTCCAAAAAAACTTTTAGAAAATAAAATTTGAAATAAAGTGTGTAAATAAAATTTATTACTACACAAAATAGGAGTATTTTAGTGAGATAAAGCAATTGAAATATCTTGAATATTAAAGATTTTATTGCCATTTTTGTGAAAGCCCCGAAAAAAAAAAATTTCCCCTCTCCCCCCCCCAAAAAAAAACGAACAGTTTTTTTTTGGTTTCCCAAAAAAATTAAAGATAAATTAGTTGTTTATCAAAAAAACATTTTCTTTTATCGGTTCGAAGAAATGGATTTTGAGGATAAAGTCTCCCCTTAACCCCATCAACATTGTCTGAAAATTAAATGTTATGTCTGCTGCTGCTCAAGTATTACATTTTTATTTTCTGCCAATTCCCTGTTACCCACTTCCAATAGCAGGTTTACTGTCTTGAGAAAAGGCTTTTATTTTTTTTTTTATTATTATGTTTTCTTACAGATTTAACTTTCTTTTGAAAACTGTCAATTACTATTCTAAGCTAATGATAGTTAGATCACATACCTGCATTGAGGTATTTAACTTATTACCTTCCGCGTATATATCTGAGAGATACGTTAATTTCAATACCCACTTTTTGTTAGAAAACCGGTAAGTCAGAGAATGGTTCTTTTCAAACAATATTATTTCATTCTCCTTGCTCTTTGAAGAATATTTCCTTGAGACACCCATCAGTAGTATCAGGACAGGTTCGTCGTCAACTCAAGGTCACGATAGTCTCTGAGCTTCCTTATTGATAACTGATAACGGCGTCATGTTTACAGATAACGGCGCGTTTGTTATCTTATTTCAGTGTAATTATTATTATTATTATTATTATTATTATTATTATTATTATTATTATTATTATTATTATTATTATTATTATTATTATTATTATTATTATTATTATTATTATTATTATTATTTATTTATTTTGTTAGTTATTATTACTATTATTATTATTATTATTATTTTTTATTTTATATTATTATTTATTAGTATCATTATATTTATACTTATTTTTTACTTTATATTGATTATAATATTTTATTATAATTATTATTATTATTATATATATTATTATTATTATATTATTATTATTATTATATTTTATTATTATTATTGATATATTAATATATATTATTATTATTATTATTATCATTAGATTATTATTACTTATATCTATTAATATTATTATTATATTTTAAATATTATTATATTATATTGATTATTATTATTATTGTTATTATTATTGATTATTATTATTATATATTATTATTTTATTATTATTATTATATTATTATTATTATTATTATTATTATTATTATTATTATTATTTATATTATTATATATATTATTATATTATTATATTATTATTATTATTATTTCATTATATATTATTAATTATATTATTATTATTATTATTATCATATTATTATTTTTATATTATTATTATATTATTATTATTTATTTATTTTATATTTATTCTTCATGGTTAGGCTTATCGTATAGGGCTAAAATTTGGAGGAGCGCTAGGTGGTGACGCAACCTCGTCGTAGACGAGTTTACGTACCCCTGCGTCCCCCCCGTAGGTGGAAGCTGCTCCCGCCAAAAAATTGAAATGCCGTAGAAGGTTGAAATTAGATATGGTTAGACTGAGGTATGGATAAGTAGAATTTTGATCACCGAAATCTGATCGGATTCCAGCACGGAGCTTGCTCCGGCGCGATGTGCGAGTTATTAAAAGTTGTTTTATAAAATAAAAAAAAAAAAAAACCAAAAATTTAGTGTCTTTAATATGTTTTCGAACCCGTAGATCTCGAATATGATGGTTATAAGTTCGTAAAGAAATTGGACAAAATGCATAAGAGAAGTGGAGAAAAGAGTCGGAGGTGAATCAGAGATGGAAGGATTCGAAGAAGGAATCTGAGTCAGAGGAGTCGGATTTGACAACGACACCGGTAGCTGGAAGCCGTCGGTGCCGAGTTAAAAAAACAATCGTTTAAAGCCCATAATGTATCAAAAATAGTGTTCATTAGGAAGAACTCGAATACGAGGGTTATAGAGTTTCGTAAAGGCGTCTGGGACTCTACAGAGGGGCGTCCCAATAATAATGCACGAGCGCAAAACAGAAGAAGATGGAGGAATTAAAAGAAGGAGGAAGATGGAGGGAAAGAGTCTGAGAATGAGCCAGCCAGTTACTGACACCGGTGCAGGAGCCGGTGCGGTGTTGTGTTTGTAAACATTCGTTTGCTATTTTATTTTATAAGTTTCATTTAACATATTTTATGTTTCAATTTTCAATTTTCAACCCCTTACCACCCCTTCGTGGTGATCCCCCATCTCAGGATTCCACCCTTCAAGGGCTGCAAATTCCTGGGTTTCTCTCGGGAAGGTGATGTGTGCTTTAAGACTCTTGGTTAATGAAATGTTATCGTACGTTAGAGTGTATTTAAAATTACTATGACAATGTGAAAATAACATGATTTGTTAGAGAAATGATTAGTTGTAAATATTGACTGTGATAATGACAATGATGTGTTAGAAAGTGAGTCCAAAGTTAATTTTTGTTGAGATAATGTTAGTTGTGGCCAAAATTTTGCTAAGGTCTACGTGTATTCATTAGTTCAGAAAGATGTTATACTCGAACGATGACACTTTGAGAATCGTTCAATCATTAGTCAATGCTGGTATGCTTTTATAGATTTAGTAAACTTTTTAAAGGGATTTTGTTAGATAATACGCTTACCTGTTGATGATATGCGAAAAGTTGGAAACGTATCGTTATTGTATGACCTGTAGCATACTTAACCTTCTGATAAGGTAGGGAATATTCAGGATGTTAGCGGCATTATTACATACGCGAGTATGTTAGCTTTGCATTTTACATATATATTTTAGTCAGTTATACTGTTAGCTTTATGAGCTAAAACTATTGTTGCGTAAGCTTTATTCGTAGGTCAGGAATATAAAAACTTATTTTTATGTATGTTTATCCAAAATGTTATACAAAATTATGACTTGAATCAAAGTGCAATAGATCATTGGGTTGTGAGGGTGGGGTTGGAGGGATGGGGGGTTTGATTTACTGATTTACTGCCTTTAAAATCAGTAACACATTACGCTTACTGTTATATTTATTCAAGAACTTATTTATCTATGTTAACATTAGAATTTTTTTCATTTTTATGTTATGTTTGGTTAAAACTTTGTAATTTTGCAATTATTCGTTGTGATTATGATATTTAAGACAGAGTTATGATGAATTTTGTTCAAATATTTTACGAAGATGTAAAAAATTTGTTACGGTAGCATTATATTCTTTGTCAGTATGATAATTAGACAGGGTTAAGCTAAATTTTTGTTAAATTACGATTTAAGTAAAATTAACATTGATTGTTAGAGGATATTGTTGAAAAAGTGTGAATAATGGGTTACGTTTTGTACGAAGTGTTAGGTACTACTGTTGTAAGTGCTGAAGATGTTTAAGTTAGTAGTTGTATTCGTACGTAATGGTGGGTTAAGGTTGTCGTTTTACATTTGATCTTAGTTTTAGGTATTTATGTTAGCTGCATTAATGTAAACGCTTTTACGTTAGCACATATTCGATGGTTAGTATATAAAGAACTTATTTTTGATGTATTATGTTATCCGGAAAAATGATACTCGAAATTGTGACATGAATCCAATTAGATTAATAGATCAAAAGTATGAAGGAGGGTGGGAGGGTGATTGTTGAGTTTTACTGAGTTTTACTGAATATGCTTTAAAATATTAAACTAGTTTACAATTTACTTGATATTTTATGTTAAAGAACTGATTTTTGTATTGTTTGGAGTAAAATTGTCTATGTTAGTAGTTATTCGTTGTCTGTATGAAACTAAACAGGTTTATGAAAATTTTTGTTAAAATTACTGTGTTTAATGTAATTACGTTGATATGTTAGAGATTGCTTGGAAAAAGTATGAATAGGTTCCGTTTTGTACAATGTTAGTTACTTTACTGTGTTAAGTGTGGGCTTTGTTATGTAACAGTAATTGTGCATGTTGTGTAGGTTTGTCGTTGTACATTATTTTCTTAGTTCATATGAGGCTTGTTAGCGTTTTTAATGTGAAAACATTGTGTATGTTAGCATTATATGGCTTGTTGTATGATTAAAGAATCATTTTTGCTTGTTTATTCCGAAATGATACTCGAAAGGCGACGTAAATCAATAGTGTTAATGAATTAAATAATTTAGAGATAGCTTGAAAAGTGTGATAGGTTACGTTTGTACGCTTGCTAGACTTTACTGTTGGTAATATGCGAACTTGTTAATTTTATGAGTTTATTCGTGTCTTAAGTGTGTTAGTTTGTCATTGTACATATAATACTTGATCTAGGTATCTATGTAGCTTATTAATGTGAAACAATGTTACGTTAGCATTATTCGTTGGTTAGTATATAAAAGAACTTATTTTTGTACTATGTTATCCGAAATGATACTCGATCAATAGATCAATATATCATAGATCACGCAATGGGTTAGTGAGGAAGTCTTTATTTTCGTGATTTATACTTACGCTTAAGTATGTGAAACGTGACAATTTTAGTAAAAAATATGACGAATCAATAAATAAATTATTAATAGATCAATTGATTAATAGACCTGAATCAATAGATTAATAGATCAAAAGGTTCATGGACGGTGTGGTAGGGAGACGTAGTGAGGGGGAGGTGGTTTGATTTACTGATATACTGATTTACTTTGCTTTAAATTCGGTAAACTATTACTCTTTACTATGATATTTTATTCAAAGAACTTAGTAAAGTGTAATAGTTACGTTATGAAATATTTTATTCAAAGAACTTATTTTTATGTTACGTTTGGATAAAACTTGTACTTTTAATATTCGATAAAACTTTGTTATGTTGTAATTATTTGTTGGGGATTATGATATTTAGGTAAGGTTATGAAAATATTTTGTTAAATATTACTATGATAATGTGAAAAACTTTGTTACGTTAGCAAATATTCGTTGGTATGCCTAATAATCGGACAAGGTTATGATATATTTTTGCTAAATGTTAATTTGTTAATGTAAGATTAACGTTAATATGTTTGAGATATGCTGAAAAAGTAATGAATAGTTACGTTTGCATGAATTGTAAGTGTACTT
>JABUQX010034756.1:0-7500 GCA_015478945.1 Trachelipus rathkii | reverse complement strand
ATTTCCTTGAACAACACATTCAACCCCAAGATCTGTATCTGCCTCCGGCTCCGGCTCCAAACTTCGCTCCGGTCGACTAGGATTCTGCTAACTATTTGGCTATATATCCATTATATGAGAGTCTAAGTATCATCTGACAAAAAAAATTTAAACCACTAAAAATAATACTTTTCTACTAGAGAAAAAAACGAAACCCAGATCGGTACACCACGAATACAGCTCGGAATCCTAACAAGTTTCATATACACTATATGAAATTGAAATTCAGAGAGAAATGTAACAATTAAAAATATAATTCGAGCTCATTAAAAATATACACTCTTGAAAAAAACTTCATCCTCATACACGAGAATCTGCTATCTATTCCTGCTGACGTCTGGCTCCGACTTCGACTTTGGCTCGTGATCCGAACTAAGGTTTCTACTTTTTGAATATGTGTCTACAAAGATAAAGTTCTATTTATGAGAAAATTAGTTATTTTTCATCTCCATAGAAATAATAAGTTTCACTCACAAAACCAAGATTCTTCTAGACTTACCATAATCACCATTTTTCCGCACGGCTCACGTCGGTCATACTCCGAAACTCCGATGCTCGGCTTCAGCGCTACTCGTGAGGCTTCGGTTATCGATTAACGACTAAGGATTCTGCCACTATTTAGAAATTATTCAGTACACGTCTTTACTACATAATATATATTCACCTAAAAAAAAAGTTATTTCCCGAAAAAAATTCTATAATAACCTCAGGATTCCGTTTCCGATATCCTATGCATCTAGCTCCGCTGACTCTATAGACTTCAGGCTTTGTCATGGGTATCCGACTTAGGGTTTCTGCACTATTTGAAAATTAGTATATTCAGGTCACGTGACTTCTTTGAAAGTAGATTCTTTAGATGTTATAAATTTATTTCAAATATTAAAAATTCATTTACTCACCTCACGCTCCTGACTTACCACTATTCAACGCTCACGAAATCCGGATACCGAACAAGGATTCTGCTAAACTATTTGTAAAATTGCATATACTCAAGCACTGATCTTTCATGACAATAAATTAATTCAACCTTAACATAAATATTCACCTCGTAAAAAATAAATTTCCTAATATACCAGATAACGTGAAATCCGGTCGCTCTGACTATCTCAGTGACTTATCGGCATATCTAGTCATTATCACGGTCATCACGGATTATACCGACTAGAGTTATCTGGATCTTATTGATATATTTTTCAAGGCATGTCTTTTGCAAATTATATATAATTTGTTCACCCATAATAATATTATTTTTATCAAAATAAAAATTTTCATACTCTCACGGACTTCCAGCTCACGGACCGTATACCAATGAACCTAGATCTAGGTATCGACTAAGGATTCTGCTAATCATATATTATTAGTGAGATAATAAATGTGATTCATAGCACAGTCTAATCATGACAAATAAATTTTACTCACCGTATTGAAAAAATATTATATACTTATAGAATATATAATATACTCCAGAAATCACGAGCATCTCTGGAGCTAAATGACTGACTTCATCAATTGCATCCGGTAGATATGAGATTCACACAGAGCATACATGACTATCTATAAATTGATAAATAGTGTTTCTCAGTGCACGTTTATCTAGCACAATAAATCGAGTTATAATCTCTTAAATAAAATTATATTTATTTGAAAGTAAAATTTTATAAATAATACTATAGGCTTACCCGCGAATCCGGTTCTCTCGACTATTCGGCTACATTCTATTGTTTACGGCTGGATCGACTCGGAGTTCACTCTACTCTAGACTAAAGGATTCCCTGCACTAGTTGAAATAATTGTTATCAGCATCGATCTTCTTGCAATAATAAATTTTTTTACACCCTCTCACTTATATATTATATTATATCTAAAATTATTAATACTTCGGCTCTTGGACTCCAGACCTCCGAACTCTTAAAGATCACACGTTAAGGATTTTCTATGCACTATATGTAAAAAAATTGTTCAGCTACGTCAATCAACATGCTTCGAATATATTTTCACCTAAATACAGAATATATTATCTGAAAAATAAATTCATACCCAGGACCCGACTCCGGCTCCGGATCCGACTAAGTTTCTGCACTATTTGATAATTGTATCATGACACGTATCTATATAATTTCTGGCTAAATATATAATATTTTTCACACCAAAAGAAATATTTTTTCACAAAAAAACAATTTCTATATACTTATTACTATGTGTACCCTACGGCTCCGACTTCGAGACTCCTCGCTCTGACTACCGGATACTACTAGAGATCTTACTGGCACTATTTGAAAATTGTTCAGCACGTTATCTAGTCAAATATAATATATTATCATCTCATATAAAAATATTATTTTAGAGATAATAAAGTGCGGCAACGCTAAGGTGCTGGTTTTTTTCCGGCATAATAAAACTATTGCACTTATTACCTAACAGGATTTTGGATACTTGCCATCTGATTTTGTTAGTAAGAATTTACTGTGGCTTTTTGTCGCTATAAAATATAAAAATTATCACCGAAAATAAATATCTATATATTATCACCTAGAATCCTGTCTATCGAGTCATCACTGAATTCAGACTAACGTTCATGCACGCACACCTATTTTAGTAGTTTAGTTCTGGCATAATGTCTTTCATGACAAATTAAATTTATTTACACCTAATATAAAAAAAACGATTTTTCAAAAAAAATATTTTCACTAATATCATCCTCCGCCTTCTCAGACACACCTCGTAATTTCCGTAAATATTCCGGAGCTTAAGCACTTCTGCGACGCTATTTGAAAACTTGTTTCAGCAACGCCCTTCTGACAATAAATTTTATTTATCACTAAAAAATATATTATGTTATTAATTGTCTGAAAAAATTCATACTCAAGGATCCGGCTCTTAGAATCTCATGTACTTCGAATACGATATAAGGTTATCTGCACTATTTGTATATAATTTCAGCATACATGGTCTTCTTAGACTCAATAAATTATTCACCTATAAAAATAAAAATATTTATTCACGAATAAAAAAATTTCATAATAATATCAATGACTCACAGTTCAGACATCACGGTATCTCAACCTTTCGAATCATCTAGATCATATATCCGATCAACTAAAGGATTCTGCCTATTTGAAAATTGTTCACACAGAGACGTATTGTTGCAAAAATATTTATTCATCCATAATAAATTATCTTCAAATATGAAAAAATTTATACCCTGAGGATCTAGCTCTTGAGCTCTGAGACTCCGGTCCCGGCTCATTATTATTGTCTGAGTTAATAATCCCAGAAGAATGGTGGTATAAAGGTTGGTGAGAATATGAAAGAAAAATTAGATTTTCTATAATATATAATTTAAAAACATTTTTTTTTTTCAGTCTGATCTGGTAATTGTATAATTTTGATCATGATAATATAAAATTTTTCAGTTTCAGATCACTCACTCTCTAAAGTTTCTATATTCTAAAAAAACCATTTTGAATTTTTATAAAAATAAATAATTATACATCCATATTGGATTATAGATGATTATTTTTCGTGTGCCACCACTGCAGTTAGTGTTATTCTATAAAATATAGACACTACCAAGCCACGCTTACTCTCCAATTATGTTATCACTATTCCACGTTACTCCACCCATTTTTATAGGCGTTATACATTGTATATTTAGATATCCTCTCTATTTATCTCTCATAAACCCACCTAATCACCTCATCTCAAGTGTACCTGGATAAAAAAAAGATGATGTTTTATATTATATAAGGTACTAATATAATTAGTTCTATGGAGTTAAAACTTAAAAATAATAACAAAATACTCAAAAATAACGACATTATGGCCTATATTTTAATTTATAATTTTATATTATATTAATAGCACAGTCAAACCATATCTCAAAAACCAAATAAAAGCGCTGCTATTAATTCCTTCTATTTTTTTTTAGTGGTTCATTGTAAGCCTATATATATATATATAATTTACCAATATATATTTATTCATATATACGCCCCAACCACGGTTCTCCAAAATAAACTCACCAGGGCGATAATAGTCAGTACCCCTAAGGTATGTGAAACCGCTTAACTAAATATAAAATAAATGTAGATAAATATTTTATGATTTTGACTTACAAAAAAGATAGGTTATCCGATAGGATAATAATCTCCTCACTTTAAAAGTATAGTGAAAATGTTTATCAACTATCCACTCTTTCCTAACAAAGTACTTGGATTTATATGCTATATCGTATTTTATTAGTAGTATAATAATACTATAAGTAGAGTCAAATATATGATAATATTAATCTATGACATTAATATATTATTCAGAATTATATAAAATTTTTACTGATTATAATTTTTTTATATTATTTTGATACTAACCAGTCACAATTTTTAAGTTTTATGAACATTTTTAAATATCATACATCTTTAGACTTACATTATATATAATATATAGTAATTGCGACAATGATGATTAGTTAGCTGAAAATCTTTATTTAGATAAGTTATACATATTATGATAAAGAACTTGCGCATATTTCCTCGGAGAATTTATTATTCCGATTAGCTTTGAATGGTCTAACATTGCCTCATTCGCATTTTGCTTAATTTTAATAATTTGTAGGATTTTCCTCAATTTATTTCACTCTTAATCAATATCTAGCGAAATAGTATAATAATATCGGTGTGTAATCAAAAGTATATGAAATGCAATTATTGCAAATAATTTTCTGTCATATTATATATAAAATTCTAATTCATATTCATATGCAATTGCAGTTAGATTAACACATAAATTTGTAGACTTTGATTTTAGTATAAGCCCAAAGGATATAATATTAGTACACTTGTAGAACTGTATTTAAAAATATATGATAACGATCGGTGCTGATACACTCCATGGATAGTAATATTAATAGATTTATATCACAATATTTATAAATGCGTTATTTAAAGGTTTAAAAATTAATACTTACCGAGTTTACATTTTATTTTTTAGCCTAACATGAGCAACTGTTTATCTGGATTGTGACTCGAAATTAACGTCTTTCAAAAAATTATTCTCATATATGATCATTCGAATAAGTAAATTAATATAATTAGTATAAATAAGACTAAAAAAAAGATTCTCTGCAACAAAAGAAATGTATTTAATATTTATGAGATGAAATTTTAATCATCTCATAAAGGAGCACGATTGCTTAATAGGATATATTAGTAATACGCTTAAATTCCCTACTTTCTTGCTCAATTTTCTCCCTTTTATAAGGTCAGTGTGAGCTGACATAGTCCATGACAACGTAGATCAGAACAGCAAAAATATGAAATAACTTACTACGAGCGACAAAACGCAAACAGGATGCCTCATAAGCAAATGATTATGTGATAAGAAATGACTATATAAATAAATTAAACTCTCTTTCTAGACAGTGCACTCAGCACCATCTTGTAACAAATGCGTCTCTCAATACTCATATAGACTTAGACGGATGCTAGCCGAGTTTTTTCTAGTAAGGTATTTAACAAGTTAAGATTTTACTTCCTGAGACGTCGCACTCAGAATAATTAACTAACTTTGATATTTGACTGCGATGCATAGAGCGCATGTGGGTTCTTAAATGTTGCTCCTGTATCTTACATCATAAGCGCACTATAGCAAAACATTTATATATTATATTTTATAATTTTGGCACAAATTTAAGTAGCGCCAAACGTAGAATTTAATAATAGCAATAGTAACTTATATTCTTATAGTGTTAGTCTCAACAGATTAAGTTCTATAAAGCGTGCAGCTCAGAACTCGATTTAATTATTTTATAAACTTATATCTTGTAACTTAGAGAGAAGTGAGTATTCTCATCTCACTGTTTCGCAAAATACATATATCCATAAGATCGACCATACTAAATTTTAGAGATACTATGTGTAAAAGATTCTCTGAATAGCATTTTAATACTCACTCGATTGCTCATCTCTCACACTGGTCTGTTACTCTATTTCTACACTTCCACTCACGCTCTGTCACTCTATCGTAAGCAATTTATATAGTATATAGTATGATGTCATTACTATCGATACTAGCATAGAGTAGAGTTATTCTCTCTATTGTTCATTATCAATAATTGTATAGTAACAATCTGCACCTAATCTGCACTCAGCGGCACGTCACTTTAAAAATTCTACACTTTGTATTAATCACATCACGCTATGCTTAAAGCGATGTGCCGTGTAGACTGGATACTCTATAGCACTATATCACTCAGGCCAGCTTGCAACTGCAGCACATTTAAATCATTTTATATGTTTCGGTGATTAAGCATGTGTATTCTCATGTATTTCTTCTGAATTACATTCATAGCTGCACTCAAGAACATTTAAATAACTTTGTATCCGATGCTTAAAGCATGCTGCCTTTTAAGTGTCCTTTATGAGTATTTACATTTACACTAAAATAGCCCAGACATTCCACACATATCTAGAAAGTTAATTTGTATCTCGATGGGTTATCATGCCATACTGCGTGATTAGTTAGGAGTGTTTTCTCTTAGTGATTACAGACTTCAATAACTGCATCAGAACGATTTAATAATCAATGTTGTATCTCGATGCGTTAGCTATGTGCCATATTAGGTTTGGACTTTCCAGTTTACTGATAAGACCTTATAGCCTACAACTTATCACACTTCAATATTTTTGTGTTCTATCTTTTTCACCTTTCAAAGTCCAGACGTGTTGCTGGATATATGGACACTTCAGTTCGCTTACCGATTTAAAATTCGCTAGGAGACCATCAGAGCCTCTGGCTAAAAGAGACTACATATATCTTTTTTAGTAGCCTCTCTCGCTCATGTTCTCTGAACTATTTAACAACCAAGAACCATTTATGTTCAGGTATGTACTTGTGCGACTCCTATATGATATGTAATATCGTAAATATATATTATAATGTCAAGCTCATTCTCCAACGATATGTTTAATCATCACCGGTTATATATATATTATATAAATATATATTTTATAATTATAAGTATATAATATATATATATAATTATATAATATGATATATATATATAATATTATATATATATATTATATAATATATATAATAAATTTAGGTATACTATATAAGTTATATAGTATAGTCTTATACAATTAATTAATTGAGTTTAAGCTTTTAGTTAATTTACTCCCATGCTGTTCAATTATTATCACAGGGTATAACCTCATGCTACTCATATCTAATGTACATTCCACCTTCCTTGATAATGAGTATTTACTAAGGTCTATCGTAACTTCATTCCTTTTCCCTTTCATATATTTCTGATACTCTGTCACTTAGTCCCTATTACGTATCCCATATCTCTATATAATGTACTCGACCTTCACATTTCTACTTTTATCTATTTCAATATAACTATATCCTAGGTACTTAAGATTTATAGTGTTATAGGTACATATATGTGGGAATGCATAT
>JABUQX010034755.1:25000-43743 GCA_015478945.1 Trachelipus rathkii | reverse complement strand
GAGAGAAGAGAAGAAGAGAGAAGGAGAGAGACGAGAGAGATGAGGAAGATGAGACAAGAGAGGGAAAGAGAGAAGAGAAGGAGAAGAAGAAAAGGAGAAGAGAGAAGAGGAGGAAGAGAGAGAAAGAGAGAGGAGAGAGAGAGAGGAGAGGAAGAAGAGAGAGAGTATGAGAAGTGAGGGAATCCACTGCCAAAGAACGGAGAGAGAGAGAGAGAGAGGAGAGGAGGAGAGGAGGAGAGAGAGAGAGAGGAAGAGGAGAGGAGAAGAGAGAGAGAAAGAGAAGAGAGAGAGGAGAGAAAGAGAAGAGAGAAGAGAGAGAGAGAGAGAGAGAGAAGAAGAGCGAAGAGAGAGAGAGAGAGATGAGAGAGAGAGGAGAGAGAGAGAGAGAGAGAGAGAGAGAGAGAGAGAGAGAGAGAGTAGAGAGAAGAGAGAGAGAGAGGAGAGAGAGAGAGAGAGAGAGAGAGAAGGAGAAGAGAGAGAGAGAGAGAGAGAGAAGAGAGAGGAAAGAGAGGAGAGAGAGAGAGAGAGATGAGAGAGAGAGGAGAGAGATGAGAGAGAGAGATAAAGAAGAGAGAGAGAGAGAGAAAGAGAGAGAGAGAGAGAAAGAGAGAGAGAGAGAGAAGAGAAATAGAGAGCAGAAGAGTGAGAAGAAGAGAGAGGAAGAGAGAAAAGAGAGAGAGATAGAGAGAGAGAGAAGAGAGAGAGGAGAGAGAGAGAGAGAGAAGAGAGAGAGAAGAGAGAGAGGAGAGAGAGATCGAGAGAGAGGCCGAAGTAGTTTTTTTTTTAATTAGAATTGGAAAGGAATAAAAATAAAAAAAAACAGCAAAAAAATCAAATTCATATTAAATTTCAATAATAATAATAATAATAATAATAATAATTAATAATAATAATAATAATAATAAATAATAATAATAATAATAATATAATAATATATAATAATAAAATAATATATTTAGGTTATTTTTAAAGTAGTTTCCCATTAAAAAACATTTTTCTTTCAAAGAAAACGAATTTTTGCCATTTTTTTAATTGTTTCATTATATTGCGTACTTTATAAAATATATATTATTTCTAAAGTAAGGAACTTTATTGACTTATTTTTGTAAAAAGAGTGAAATTTATTATTTTATTTCACTGATTCTAATAATAATTTTTGAATTTATAATTTCTTTAATAATTTACTATATTTCAGAATCCGAAGTTTGAACGAAATTTAAAAAGTAGTATTTATGCTTTAATATGAGAAAAAAATTTCGCTCAAATAGTTCTTCAGCACAGAAATCTATAGATGAGCTAGCCATGTTATATCACTATACATTTTTGGCGCAATTTGATTGGCGTAGAGATGTGAACATTATATATAATACTGATAATGTGCTCGCAATTGATCCGACAAATTTACATATTACCTGGGCATGTTATATTAATATTAATTCATTGTAATTGATCCGCTTTTTCAAGCGCAATTATATTATAATATAAATATATATATATATATATTTATATAATATATATATTATATATTATATATATATATATATATATATATATATATATATATATATATATATATATATATATATATATAGTATATTATTATATATCATATATTATATATAATGAAAATGAAAATAATAATGAAATTTGAAAAAAGAATTGATTTATTTTTTATCTCATCTGGTCAGTCATCGCCGCATCAATAGATGACTGGACGCTTCGCCACTTGATATATATATATATTATATATTATATATATATATATATATAGATATATATAATATATAAATATATATAGATATATATAATTATATATATATATATATCTTTCTCCTCTTCCTCCCCTTATATTTTCCATGGAGTAAGTGCGCGACGCCATCGGAAAAGAAAGCAGCTAGAAAGAAACATGACATAAGTTCGAAAAGAAAGCCCAGCCTTACCGCCCCCTCAGTATCATTAATTAGTGAGCCCGTCGCCGTCAGAAAATCCACCCTAAAGCTCCATGGGCGCGATTGACCCTCACTATGGTAGATCGTCAATGTAAGGTTCATCCTTGGCCCAGGTGGCCCACAACCAATACCCCCATCACAATCCACCGCATTCACTCCTGTTATTACACCTTTTCTGCTGCCTCTACCAAAACTCAGATTTCTGCTCCTTCAAACATTCGTTTTACTTGACTCAATCCACTTTTTCTTCGGTCTCCCGCCGGTCGGTCTCCAACACACTCGCCACTATACATTCGCTCTAACCAACCGACTAGTCATTTCATTCCTTTCCATATGACAAACATCTCACATACTTGCATTTATTCCTCATTTATCCCTTCTTCACACCACACCACTCTCTAATACGTTCATTCCCTCTTTAATCAATTCTTCTCACACTAGCACACCCTAAGATTGTCCATGCTGACACATTGAACTTCTAGATCTATACCTCTTACTCTAGACCATAGTCTCACTACAGTACATTAACACAGTAACAACTACCCTCATGTAAGAACCGTAGCACACTCAAGACTTAGTCCCTTTACATTCACCAACGATTTATTGCACCAGCCACCTTATGCCAATTACACAACTTTCCTACTTACACTCGTGCATCGTTCCGTTACCCTTCTATCCACATATCCCTAAATAATTTAAACTCAGACACTATGTTCCAGCTGCTCACCATCTAACATAACTTCACACTGAGAGTGTCCTCACTCACAACCATAACCTATACTCTTATCCACGTTTACTTTCAGCCCCTCCTTTTTACCACCCTGCCAGAAATCTCTCTACCAGTTCTTCTCAAACTCTCTTCCAGATTTCGCCACACAGAACCAAATCATCCGCATATAAAAGTAGGCACCCCTCCACTGCATCTCCATTTCTAACACATTTCGCTGCCATCCCCACCTCGAATTCTTTCATAACCCCATCCATATACAAATTGAATAACCAAGGTGACATAACACAACCCTGTCTTACTCCGCTATTAATCCTAAACCAACCACCATTGACACCATTTATTCTTACACACGCTTCACTATCGTCATACATACTTTTGACTCCATTCAGAAGCCTACCACCAACACCATATATCACTAAACCTGCCATAAACCTTCCCTATTAACTCTATCATACGCCTGTTGCAAATCCATAAAACCTAATACAATTTATTCTTCTTCTCCCTCATTTTCTCAATCATTTGTTTCAATGTAAAGCATTTGATCCACACATCCTCTTACCACTCCTAACGCACCTTGTTCTTCACCCAATCAGTCCTTCAGTCACTCGGACGCACTCTTTCGACCAAAATACCAGCATATTACCTTCCCTGCAACACTCAATAAACTTTATTCCCCTATAATTGCTACAGTTCCCCTTATCTCCCTACCCTTATATAAGGTCTTACCGCTCTCCTCCAATCCCTGAAACTATACCCTCTATAAACGCTTTATTACCAACTTCCAATCCAATCAATACATCTCGCCTCCTTCTTGGATCATTTAAGTAATTTCATTCTATACCTCGCCAGATTTACCATTCTTCAACTTTTTTCACTCTACCCATTACTCCTCCTTACTAATGACCCTCATCCCCAAAAACCTATTCCTTCTTGCACCTCAAACCCACACACATTCACTAATCACCTCTCATTACTGTAATTATGTTGCAGATTTTCGAAGTGTTTCTTCCACACTCCTCTCACACCCATTTCCATAAATTACGAAAGCACCATCCCTATTCATTATTCTAAGCAGATTCCCCTTATTCTCATTCTTAACCTTTTCGTGCTTCCTTCTAGAAGAGCTTCCTATTCCCTTGTAAGTCCACATTCATCCTCCTTCTTAATTGTTCATTTACCTCTTTTTTTCTTCTACGTATACACCTTTTAGTATTTTCTTTTTTCCTCCTTATAAATTCCAAGCATCTTTCTTTGATATATATATAATAATATATATATATATATAATATATATATAATATATATATATATATAATATATATATATATTATATATATCTGTATATATATTTACAGCTATAAACTACCTTTTAACGTGCTTTATCCCCTATTAAGGGGGTAACACGGGGGGACCACAGGAAATCGAACTTTAAGGCCGGCTATCCCAAACCATCGCCACCAACGTGCTCGCAGTCGAGTTTTAATTTTTGCCCCCAGGTAGATAAAACCAACGCTACGCGGGAGGATTTGAACCAGCGTCCTCTCGTAATGAGAGTCGGCGACCTCAGCCTCTGCGCCACCACGATGCATTTATATATATATTATATATATATATTATATATATAATATATATTATATATATATATATATATATTATATATTATATATATATATATATATATATTATATATTATATATATGATATATATTATATATATATATATAGGTATATATATATATATGCCCAATTCGTATATGTCCTGCGTGTCGTAGAAAGCGACTAATGGACGGTGGTAGTTGGATTGGCTGCCCACTACCACCTATTTGCTAGGAATGCTGATGCACGCCTCGGAGATGGTCGTGATCGCCGTAGAACGGCATCTAATTTTCGGCTAAATTGTATGAATCGTATGGATACATGGAATGTCAGAGAATAAATGTTGAGGAGAGAGGTGATGATTGTATTTAGAAAGGGCAAATTTGTTTTGCTCGCGTGACTGGAAAAAAAAAAACCCCCCCCCCCCAAAAAAGGATGAAAAAAAAGGAAAACGGAGGAGAAAATGAGTGGTGTGATGTGAAATGTGTGTTTGCTGGTGTGGAAATGAATGAGAGAGGGAGAGAAGGAGTTTTGCAATTTTGATGAGTGCCTTGTGTAAAAAGCTATGGTAGACTTTGTTTGTGTGTGGGAGTCCTAGAATTCTAATGGTTAAATTTAGTTTGAAAAGGTCAAGGTATGTGTGGTCTGTTGACTATGGTCCATCTGAGGGAAACGTTGAAGAAAGTACGATTTTTTGGTAATCTGAATGATGTCTTGGATTGGGTGAGTAGGAGCTTCAGATG
Organism: Trachelipus rathkii; assembly: GCA_015478945.1. NCBI lineage: Eukaryota > Metazoa > Arthropoda > Malacostraca > Isopoda > Trachelipodidae > Trachelipus > Trachelipus rathkii. The sequence goes on along the minus strand of JABUQX010034755.1, from coordinate 38,726 downwards.
ATAAGTGTGTGGGGGACCTGAATGTTGGATAGTGATTCAAAATGCGAATGGTATAACAGGTGTTGGGGTGGCGGAGAAAATAAGAATGTAGGAAGTGTGTTATTCTGTAGAAGAGAGAGGTAGTGTGTAGGGTAATACTTTCTGTAAACACAAGAGTATCCATAGGTATACTAGAGTTGGGTGTGAGTAGAGATGGTATCGAAGTTGAAAAGTATGTTATTTTTGTGGTGAAGAAGGACGATGTTGAAAGCCAATGTAATTTTTTTATATACTATGGTTCGAAGTAAATGTGTTGAGATGTTAAATCAGTGAGGGGTTTAGAATGGGATTATCGGATCATGTGTTCTATGTAAAATTAAGTTTAGTGGCGGCTGGATGGAGAGGCAGGTGATACGAAAGGAAGTAGGTAAAATTAAGAAGTTGAGAAGATTAAAGTGAACAAGACAATAATATAAGTATGTAACGACGCGCTCGCTAGTAACTCGTTGAATGTGAACAAGTTGAATACTGAACAAATTTGGGGGCAAATGAAGAAGCATTGTTCAGTAGTGCGAAAGGGAATATGTGATGTTGCTAAAGTAAGAAAGTTAAGAATGTTACAGTGAATGTGGATATGAAGAGGTGATGAAAAGCGGTTAAAGGTAAAAAAAGAAGCGTGTTGAATGTATAAAAGCAAATGATGAAGTCTCAAAAGAAAGATGCTTGGAATTATATAAGGAGGAAAAAAGAAATTACTAAAAGTGCATACGTAGAAGAAAACAAGAGGTAAATGAACAGTTTGAAGGAGGCATGAATGGGGACTTACAAGGAACTAGGAAGCTCTTCTGAAGAAGCGCGAAAGAGGTTAAGAATGACGAATAAGGGAATCTGCTTAGAATAATGAATAGGGATGGTGCTTTTGTACTGATGAAATGGATGTGAGGGGGAGTGTGGAAAAGAACACTTTCGAAAATCTGCACAATCTTAACAATAATGAAGAGTGGTGATATGTGAAGGTGGGGATTGATGTGCAAGATGAATATGTATTTTAGGGTTATGAGGTTATTAGTAAGGGAGGAGGTAAATGGTAGAGTGAGAAAGTTGAAATGGTAAATCTGCAGTATAGATGAAATTACTGGTGAAATGATCAAGAACGGAAGCGAAATGAGATGGTGATTGATTGATTTGGAAGTTAGGTTAATAAAGGCTTTATGTAGAGTATAGTTCCAAGGGATTGGAGGAGCGGTAATAGTACCCTTATTATAAGGATAAAGGAGATAAGGGGAACTGTAGAAATTATAGGGGAATAGTTTATTGAGTGTTTAGAAAGTTATATGCTGGAATTTTGGTCGAAAGAGTGCGTCGAGGTGGACTGGAAGAAACTATTGGCGAAAGACAAGGTGCGTTTAGGATTAGTTGAGGATGTGTGGATCAAAATCTTTACATTGAAACAAATGATGTGAGAAAGATGAGGAGAAGAAGAATAAAATTGTAGTTAGTGTTTATGGATTTTGCCAACAGGCGTAGATAGAGTTCATAGGAAAGCTTTATGGCCAGGGTGCGTGAATATTGGGTTGGTGTAGGCTTCTGAAATGGAATCAAAAGTATGTATTGACGACAGTGAAGCGTGTGTAAGAATAAATTGGGTGTCAATAGGTGATTGGTTTAGGATTTAATACGAGTGAGACAGGCGTTGTGTTTATTCTCCTTGTTTATCCAATTTGTATATGGATGGGTTATGAAAGAATTCGAGGTGGTAGGGCAGAAAATGGTGTTAGAATGATGTGAGAATGGAATGATGGAGGGTGCCCTACCTATTTTATATGCGGATGATTTGGTTTTGTGTGGGAAATCTGAAGAGAGTTTGAAGAGGAGTGGTAGAGAGATTTTGAAGTTATGTAGATGGTGAGCAGCTGGAAAGTGTTGAGTTTAAATATTTAGGATGTGTTGGATGAAAAGGAACGATGATGCAGAGTGCAGTAGAAAAGTTGTGTGGCAGGGAGGTTGCTGGTGCAATTAAATCGTTTGGTGAATGTAAAGCGACTAAGTCTTGAGTGCGCTAGAGTCTTACATTAGGGTATGTTGTTACCGTGTTATTGTATTAGTAGTCGAGACTATGTCTGGAATAAAGAATATTAGATCTTAAGTTTCAATGTGTTCAGATGACAATCTTAGGGGCATGCTAGGTGTGAGAAGAATTATTAAAATGAGGAATGAACGTATTAGAGAGTTGTGTGTGTGAAGAGAAAGGGGTAAATGAGAGATAAATGAAAGGTATGTTGAGATGGTTTGTCATGTGGAAAGGGATGAATGATAGTCGGTTTGGTTAAGCGGCATGTATAGTGGCGAGTGTGTTGGAAACGACGGGGAGACCGAAGAAAAGTTGATTGAGTCAGTAAAGAACGAATGTCTGAAGAGAGAAATGTGAGTTTGCAGAGGCGAGAATAAAGGTGCATAATTAGAGTGAATGGCGGGGTTTTGTATATGGGCATGGTTGTGGCCCATCTAGCCCGGGGAAATGACCTTACATGACATTTACCTAGTGAGGGGTCCGTCGCCGGGTCCGATGAAGCATCTAGGTGAAATTCTGTTCTGTACGACGTTCTCACTAATTAAATGTTAACAGTAGGGCGGTAAGCTGGGCTTTCCTTTCGACTTTGTCATATGTCTTCTTACGCTTTTCTTTTATGATGGCATTGCACGCAACCTTACCCCCAGTCTTGGGGCAAAGATGAAAATTAAAGAAAAAAAAATAATATATATATTAATATATATATATTAATATATATATATATATATATATATATATATATATATAATATATAATTTATATATATATATATATATATAATATATATATATATATATATATATATATATGATACACAAAAACTGTAGAAATTATAGAGGAATAAGTTTATGAGTGCTGTAGGGAAGGTATATGCTGGTATTTGTTTCGAAAGAGTGCGTCGAGTTGACTGAAGGACTGATGGTGAAGAACAAGGTGCGTTTAGGAGTGGTTAGAGGATGGTGATTCAATCTTTACATTGGAAACAAATGATGAGAAAATGAGGAGAAGAGAATAAATTGTATTTAGTTTTATGATTTGCAACAGGCGTATATAGGATTAATAGGAAAGCGTTATGGCAGGTGTTAGTTGTATATGGTGTTGGTGGTAGGCTTCTGAAATGGAAATCAAAAGTATGTATGGACGATATAGAAGCGTGTTAGAATAAATGGTGTCAATGGTGATTTGTTTAGGATTAATAGCGGGAGTAAGGCAGGGATGTTTTATGTCTCCTTTGTTATTCAATTTGTGTATATGGATGGGTGATGAAAGAATTTGAGGTGGGATGCAGGAAATGGTGTTAGAATGGTGGGAGAATGGAGTTGAGTGGAGGGTGCCCTACCTATTATATGCGGGAATGATTGGTTCTGTGTGGCGAATCTGAAGAGAGTTTGAGAGGATTGTAGAGAGATTTGGCAGAGTGTGTAAAAGGAGGGGCTTGAAAGTAAACGTGGATAAGAGTAGGGTATGGTTGTGAGTGAGGACATCCTCAGTGTAATTATGTTAGATGGTGAGCAGCTAGAACAAGTGTCTGAATTTAAGTCTGAGTTTAAATATTTAGGTATATGTTGGATGAGAAGGGAACGGACGAGCAGAGTATAGTAGAAGAGTTCTGAATGCATGAAGGTGGCTGGCTGCAATAATCGTTGGTGAATGCAAGAGGACTAAGTCTTTGAGTGCGTAGGGTCTTACATGAGGGTATGTTGTTACCTGTGTTATTGTATGGTAGTGAGACTATGGTCTGGAAATAAGAGGTTTAGATCTAAAGTTCAATGTGTTCAGATGGACAATCTTAGGGTGTTGCTAGGTGTGAGAAGAATTTGTAAAATGAGAGAATGAACGTATTAGAGAGTGTGTGGTGTGAAGAAAGGGTAAATGAGAGAATAAATGAAAGTATTTGAGGATGTTTGGTCATGTGGAAAGGATGAATGATAGTAGGTTTGTTAAGCGGATGATAGTGGCGAGTGTGTTGGGAACGACCGGCTGGGAGACCGAGAGAAAGTGGATGAGTCGGTGAACGAATGTCTGAAGGAGAGAAATGGAGTTTGGCCAGAGCGAGAATAAAGGTGCATGATAGTGAGGGAATGCGCGGTGTTTGTATGGGGGGGGGGGGGCATTGGGTTGTGCGCCACCTGGCCAGGGTAATGAACCCTTACATTGGACTATTACCATATGAGGTCCGTCGCGGTCCCCATTGATTGCTCTAGGTGGATTTTCTGTCTGTGACGAGCTCTCACTAATTAATGGTACAGAGGCGAAGCTGGCGCTTTCTTTTTCGACGTTTGTAATGTATCTCTCTATTGTTCTGTTTCGATGCTTGTACAGCACCTTACCCCCAATCTTGGGCAAAGAGGAAGGTGAGAAAGAAAGACAAGATATATATATATATATATATATATATTATATATATTATATATGATATATATATATATATATATATATATATATATATATATTATGATATATATATATTATATATATATAGGGGTATATATAATATATATATATATATTATATATATATATATATATTCTTTTCTTTCTTTCTTCAACTTCCTCTTTGCCCCAAGATTGGGGTAAGGTGCTGTACAAGCATCGAAAGAAAAAGCAGTAGGAGAATCCAAAATGACAAACGTCGAAAAGAAAGCCCAGCCTTACCGCCCCCTTGATACCTTTTAGTGAGAGAGCTCGTCACAGACAGAAAAATCCACCCTAGAGCATCAAGGGGACCGCGACGACCCTCACTATGGTAAATCGTCAATGTAAGGTTCATCCCCTGGCCCAGGTGGGCCACAACCATGCCCCCATACAAGAAAACCCCGCCATTCTCTCCTATCATGCACCTTTATTCTCGCCTCTGCCAAACTCACATTTCTCTCCTTCAGACATTTCTTTCACCCACTCAATCCACTTTCTCTTTCGGTCTCCCAGCCGGTCGGTTCCCAACACCCCCACTATACATCGCTTAACCAAACGACTTTCATTCATCCTTTCCACATGACCCAAAACCATCTCAACATACTTTCATTTATTCTCTCTTTACCCCTTTCTTCACACCACACCACTTTCTAATACGTTCATTCCTCACTTTATTAATTCTTTTCACACCTAGCATGCCCCTAAAATTGTCCATCTGAACACATTGAACTTTAGATCTATACTTCTTATTCCAGACCATAGTCTCACTACCATACAATAACACAGGTAACAACATTACCCTCAGAGGTAAGACCCTAGCGCACTCAAGACTAGTCCCTTTACATTCACCAACGATTTTAATTGCACCAGCCACCTTGTCCTGCCATTCACAACTTTCCTACTACACTCTGGCATCATCCGTTCCCTTTCTCATCCAACAATACCCTAAATAATTAAAACACACACATGCTCCCGCGCCTCACCATCTAACATATATATATACTATATAATATATATATATATATATATATATATATATATATATATTATATATATATATATATATATATATAATATATATATATCTATATATATATATATATATATATATTATATATTTAAATTAAAGATAAAAATTTTATATACATTAATTTAACCACAATTAATTAAAGCCTTTTATATCTGCTTTAACAAGAGAATATATACATTTGGTAGAGTTATTATGAGATGAGATACAAACCCTTTTGTTCGCCAATTTTAGTTTGCCATCTTCTAATTCTTTTTCCAATGGCGTTTTGAAATCCAACCATTGCTTCAAAAGTTTGATTTCTTTTTCTTTGTTTGATTTTAATGAATCCTGTAACATATATTTTAAAATTATAAATCTGAAATTATGAGCATTATCATAAAATAATGCTATTGACTATAAACGAATTACAATACAATAATAATAAGCATTTAAAAGTACGAACAAACCAAGTCTAGCAAATATAGTTCTATCTTATGTCTTTTCCAAAATAATTTGATTTCGTGTACTAAAATTTACAAGGATTTAAGGAGTTAATTATTTTTTTTTATCAATCAATTAAATAAGTAAAATATACAATACTCAATAAACTACCTCCAACTTCTTCATATTTCCTTCTGGATCAGATAACAAAGATGAAGTTTTCTTAAGAAGAACAAGTTTTTTCTCTTCTTCAATAAGTTTCTCTTCGTTCTCATTTACTGATTTTTCCAACTAAATGAAAAACAATGAAAATACTCTATAAGGGGCATTCTCTGACAGATCAACCAAAAAAAATGCAAAAAAAAAAAAAAAACACCATTACCTCCCGGATTTGGCTTAAATTTGGTGTATAGTAAATCTGCGACCCCTTAATTTATTTCTGAAATTTTTAGAGTAATTGGATGAAAGGTTTAAAAGTTATGACCTTGAGAATTTTGAGGTGACCTCTTCAGGTCCCTTAATTTGTACCTCCATAAGTTGAATCATAATGGTCATATATATATATATATATATATATATATATATATATATATATATATCTTTATATATTTATAATAATATAATATATATATATATATATATATATATATATATATATATATATATATATATATATATAATATAATATAAATATATATATATATATATATATATATATATATATATATATATATATATATATATATATATATATATATATATATATATATATATACTATATATATATATAATATATATATATATATATAACAACATATATATATATATATATATATCATCTTCTTCTTCTTCTTTATCTACCTTCTAGATTGGGGTAAAGGTGCGCTACAAGCATCGGGAAGAAAAGCAGTAGGAGAATATGACAAATGTCGAAAAGAAAAGGCCAGCCTTACCGCCCCTCTGTACCATTAATTAGTGAGAACTCGTCACAGACGGAAAATCCCACTTTAGAGCTTCATGGGACCGACGGACCTCTTTATGGTAAATCGTCCGTGTAGAGGTTCATCCTTGGCCCAGGTGGGTCACAACCATGCCCCCATACAAAACCCCGCCATTCTCTCCTATCATGCACTTTTCTTCGCCAAATTCACATTTCTCTCCTTCAGACATTCCTTCACGACTCAATTCACTTTCTCTTCGGTCTCCCAGCCGGTCCGTTTTCCCAACCCACTCGCCACTATACATCCGCTTAAAACCATTTATCATTCATCCTTTCCACATGACCAAAACCATCTCAACATACTTCATTTATTCTCTCTCATTACCCCTTTTTTTCACACAACTCTCAATAAGTTTGATCTCATTTTATTAATTCTTCTCACATCTCATGCTCTAAGATTGTCCATCTGAACTTATTGTACTTCTATACCTCTTATTCAGACCATAGTCTCACTGCATACAATAACACAGGTAACAACATACCCTCATGTAAGACCTTAGCACACTCAAGACTTAGTCCCTTTACATTCACCAACGATTTAATTGCACCAGCAACCTTCCGGCCATTCACAACTTTCCTACTACATCACATCATCCCAGTTCCTTTCTCATCAACACATACCTAAATATTTGAATTCAGACATAGCCTCCTCACCATCTAACATAACTTCACACTGAGGACTGTCCTCACTCACAACCATAATCTTACTCTTATCTACGTTTACTTTCAAACCCCTCCTTTTACACACCCTGCCAAATCTCTCTACCAATCCTCTCTAACTCTCTTCAGATTCACCACACAGAACCAAATCATCCGCATATAATAGGTAGGGCACACTCCACTCATTCCATTTTCCATCATTCTAACACCATTTCCTGCCATCCCCTACCTCGAATTCTTTCATACCCCATTCATATACAAATTGAAATAACCAAGGAGACATAACACAACCCTGCCTCACTCCGCTATTAATCCTAAACCAATCCCATTTGACACCATTTATTCTTACACACGCTTACTATAGTCATACATACTTTTGATTCCATTCAGAAGCCTACCACCAACACCATATATCACTAATACCTGCCATAAAGCTTCCTTATTAACTCTATCATACGCCTGTTGCAAATCCATAAAACCTAAATATAATTTATTCTTCTTCTCCCTCATTTTCTCAATCATTTGTTTCAATGTAAAGATTTGATCCACACATCCTCTTCCACTCTTAAACGCACCTTGTTCTTCACCAATCAGTCCTTCAGTCACTTGACGCACTCTTTCGACCAAAATACCAGCATATACCTTCCCTACAACTAGGGTTGGGAAAAAAACGGTTTTTTTCAAATCATGTTTTTTTCAGGAAAAAAACATGTTTTTTTCGTTTTTCAGTTTTTCGTTTTTTTCATTAAATGTATTTTTAAAAATATAAAGAGGCTAATATGATATTTCAAATATGAGGATATCTGAAATTAAACAAATATTCCATTTTGATTTATAAAATAGCAGAACTACCTTTCTCTTATATTTTATCAATTGTTTTCGTTACAATTTATAGTAGGTTGTAGCCTGCAGACTGCTGTTTGTAGGCTTCTACTTACTAATTTTACTATGTATTTTACATTTGTATCATATAATCATATTTATAATTTACTTTTAAACATTAATGTATATTATATTTATATAGAATGAGTCTGAATGACAAAACTCAAAAGTGACTTAAGGGATGCAAATGAAATAAAAATATTGAAATTAAAATTATACCAAGATTGTAAATGAAGGAGGATGAGTGAATGACTAAATTAAATATTTGGCTTTGGAATATCAACTTTTGATTCACTAATCACTAGTCCCCACTCCCCAGACCCCAGTCACTACTGAGTGCTGACTACTGTGCTGTGACTACTGTCAAGCTCATTATCACTGGGCTCATCAGCGTGATCAGCCACATTTAATTTTGATATGACTGATAAGTCTGATATCTCAGAGTCGTATGAAGTATCGTGTGAGAATGACAGTGGTGAAGAAGCAGGGGCAGTAACAGGACTCTTAAGCTTAGCTGCCTTAGCATAATCATCTCTCTCAGTTGGCAAATTTTCAAAATTTCCTAGTTCTAGATTATGAGCAATAAATACTAGTTTTGCAACGTCTACACAACAAAAGTTATATTTCATGCGAGGGCCTTTGCTACCTTTTATTTCCCTAAAAAGTACAGTCACACGACTTTTTGCACGTGGCATTTTTAAATTCTGATTAAATAATTATGATAAAAATGTTAATGAAAGCTGAAACAGAGTAAGAAAACATTAATGAAGCCACAAACAAAATATTATGAATATCAAAATTCAGAAAATAAAATAAAAATATGGAAACATAAAAGTGTGATTACGCACTAGGAGACCTTCCACACTTTGGCAGGAAGTGGAACCAAAAATGCAAATTACAGCATATTTGCTAAAACATATAATAAAATTGTTCAAACATGTAAATTCCACAACTTAATTGAAAAAAACGAAAAAAGAAAATTTTTACTTGTTTCGAACTATATTTTTCATGAAAAAAACCGTTTTTTTCATGAAAAAAACGAGCTTGTTTTTTTCCTTTCCCAACCCTACCTACAACACTCAATAAACTTATTCCCCTATAATTTCTACAGTTTCCCTTTTCTCCTTTACCCTTATATAAGGGTACTATTACCGCTCTCCTCCAATCCCTTGGAACTATACCTTCCATAAACGCTTTATTACACAACTTCCAAATCCAATCAATCACCATCTCGCCTCCGCTCTTGATCATTTCACTAGTAATTTCATCTATACCTGCAGATTTACCATTCTTCAACTTTCTCACTCTACCCATTACCTCCTTCTTACTAATAACCTCATCTCCAAAGCACTATTTAACTAACACCATCAAGTACACACATTCACTAACACCTCATCATTACTGTCAATATTGTGCAGATTCTCGTAGTGTTCTTTCCACACTCCCCTCACATCCATTTCATCAGTTCAAAAGCTTCCATCCTTTAATTATTCTAAGCAGGTTCCCTTATTCTCATTCTTAACCTTTCTCACAGCCTTCAGAAGAGCTTCCTATTCCCTTGTATGTCCTCATTCATCCTCCTTCCAAATGTTCATTTACCTCTTGTTTTCTCCTACCTGTATGCACCTTTTAGTATTTCTTTTTTTCCTCCTTCCTTATGTAATTCCAAGCATCTTTCTTTGAAACTTCATCATTTGCTTTTAGTACTTTCAACCACGCTTCTTTTTTCCTACCTTTAACCGCTTTCATCACCACTTCATTCCACCATTCCCTGTTAACATTCTTACTTCCTACTTTGCTTCATATCCACACACTTCCTTTGCACTACTAACAATTGCTTCCTTCATTGGCCCCAGATTTGTTCAGTATCAACTTGTTCACATTCGTTTACTAGCGAGTGCTCTTACATACTTATCCTTATTGTCTTGTTCACTTAACTTTCACTTAATTTTGCCTACTTCCTTTCGTATCACCTTCCTCTCCATCAAACTTACACTAACTAGAAGTACATGATTAACAATGATCAGTAATCATATTCCTAAACCCTACTGATTTAACATCCTTGCATACTTCAGCATCATCTTCCTGCAACACAAATCAATCGCTACTTTTCAGCTATTATATCTCTACCTACACCAACTCTAGTATATTTATGACTATTGTGTTTTAAAGAAAGTATTACTTACACATATACCTCTCTCTTCAGAGAAATCAATCACCTTCCTACCATTCTAATTTCTCCCATACTAAGCCATATGTTATACCATTCCTTTTGATCACCTATCACAACCATTCAGGTTCCACAACATATTCAAATACCACACCCCATCAAGGCATCATTCAGATTATCAAAAAAAATCGTACTCTCTTCAACGTTTACCTCAGATGGATATAAATTAATACATACTTAACCTTTTTCAAACTTATATATATATATATATATATAAATTAGAATTCTAGACTCACACACACAAAGTCTATAATACTTTGTACCACAGGTCACCTCATCCCCTAATTGATAAATTCTCTGTTCATTTCCACACAAACCTACACATATACCACCACTTGCTTCACCATTTCCTTTCATCTTTGTTTCAGTCACAGCGAGAAAATCAAATTTGCCCTTTCTAAATACATCCATCACCTCTCTCTTCTTCTCCTCAACATTTATACCTCTGACATTCCATGTACCCATACGATTCATACAAATATTCATTCAATACAAATTCAAATATTCATTCATATATATATATATATATATATATATATATATATATATATATATATATATATATATATATATATATATATATATATATACCGGAAGGGTGTATTTGATTCTCATAGTGGTGTTATGTCTTGTTAACTTGGGCATGGCATAGCTGTGAGAACCAATGCAGATGGGTCTTTTGTGTGAACCCTCCGACCCCCAGCACGTGTATGTGCATTTGTTATGCATTCGTGCATTAGCATTTACCACATGCACTTTCTTTCAACCTCCTTTCTTTCCCCTCATTTTTCATAAATTTTCCATTCTTTCAATCCACCCTCTTTATCACAGACATCCCTACTACTCATATCCCTATGTGTGGGGGAGAAAGAATTGCCCGCATCGTATGTCCTGCGTGTCGTAGAAGGCGACTAAGGGACGGTGGTAGTTGGGTTGGCTGCCCACTACCACCTATCTCTTGCTAGGAATGCTAATGCATGCCTCGGAGATGGTCGTGATCGCCGTAAACGACCTTCTAATCTTCGGCGAAATTGTACGAATCGTATGGGTACATGGAATGTCAGAGGAATAAATGTTGAGGAGAAGAGGAGAGAGGTGATGGATGTATTTAGAAAGGGCAAATTTGATTTGCTCGCTGTGACTGAAACAAAGATGAAAGGAAACGGTGAAAATAAGTGGTGTGGTGTGAAATGTGTGCGTGCTGGTGTGGAAATGAATGAGAGAGGGAGAGAAGGAGTTGCAATTTTGATGAGTGACCTGTGGTACAAAGCTATGGTAGACTTTGTGTGTGTGAGTCCTAGAATTCTAATGGTTAAATTTAAGTTTGAAAAGGTCAAGGTATGTGTGGTTGTGACGTATGGTCCATCTGAGGGAAACGTTGAAGAGGAGTACGATTTTTGGGATAATCTGAATGATGCTCTGGATGGGGTGGGTAGGAGCTTCGATTGATAGTGTTGGGGACCTGAATGGTTGGATAGGTGATCAAGGATGGTATAACAGGTAGTTTTAGTGGCAGGAGAAAAACAGAATGGTAGGAAGGTGAATTGATTTCTGTGAAAGAAGAGGGTATGTGTGTAAGTAATACTCTTAAACACAAGAGTATCCATAGGTATACTAGAGTGGTGTAGGTTGAGATGGTATCGAAGTGAAATGATTATTTATTTTGATGTTAAGGGAGAGTCTTAATGTATGTGTTGAATGTTAAATCAGTGAGGTGGTTTAGGAATGGGATTATCGGATCATTATATTGTTCTATGTAAATTAAGTTAGTGGGGGCTTGGATGGAGGAGGAAGGTGATACGAAAGGAGTAGGTAAATTAAGAGTGAGAAGTTAAGTGAACATGGCTTGTAAGGATAGAGTAGCTCAAGAGCGCTCGCTAATGAAATCAGTTGGAATGTGAACAGTTGATACTGAACAATCAGGGCATATGAAAGAGGAAGCAATTATTAGTAGTGCAAAGGAAGTGTGTGGTGCTAAAGTAGGAAGTAAAAATGTTAACAGCGAATGGTGGAATGAAGAGATGATGAAGAAAGCGGTTAAAGGTAAAAAAAGAAGCCGTGGTTGAATGTACTAAAAGCAAATGATGAAGTTACAAAAAGATGTCTGGAATTATATAAGGAGGAAAAAAGAAATACTAAAAGGTGCATACGTGGAGAAAACAGAGGTAAATGAACAGTTTGGAAGGAGGATGAATGAGGACATACAAGGGAATAAAGGAAGCTCTTCTGGAAGGAAGCGCGAAAGGTTAAGAATGAGAATAAGGGGGAATCTGCTTAGAATGAATAGGGATGGTGCTTTTGTAACTGATGAAATGGATGTGAGGAGTGTGGAAAGAACACTTCGAAAATCTGCACAATATTAACAGTAATAAAGAGGTGATAGTGAATGTGTGTGGTTTTGATGGTGCAAGAGGAATAGGTATTTTGGGGATGAGGTTATTAGTAGGAGGAGGTATTGGGTAGAGTGAGAAAGTTAAGAAAGGTAAATCTGCAGGTATAGATGAAATTACTAGTGAAATGATCAAGAGCAGGCGAGATGGTGATTGATTGGATTTGGAAGTTGTAATAAAGCGTTTATGGAGGGTATAGTTCCAAAGGATTGAGGAGGGCAGTAATAGTACCCTTATATAAGGGTAAGGAAAAGGGAACTGTAGAAATTATGGGAATAAGTTTATTGAGTGTTGTAAAAGGTATATGCTGGTATTTTTGGTTGAAAGAGTGCGTCAAGTGACTGAGGGACTTGTTGGTGAAGAACAAAGGTGCGTTTAGGAGTGGTGAGGATGTGTGGATCAAATCTTTACATTGAGCAATGATTAGAAAAATAGAGGGAGGAAGAAGAATAAGGTATGACTAGGTTTTATAAAGTTTACAACAGGCGTATGATAGGGATAAGGAAGCTTTATAGCAGGTATTAGTGATATATGAATTGTTGGTGGTAGGCTTCACCAGATAGGAATCAAAGTATGTATGACTTGATAGTGATGAAACTGTGTAGAGGTAAATGGTATCCAATGGTGATTGGTTTGATTAATAGCAGACA
>JABUQX010034755.1:10000-20000 GCA_015478945.1 Trachelipus rathkii | reverse complement strand
GATTGAGAATTTGTATAAGGATATACTGGGGACAGTTGTCCAAAGGCTTTGTTAATGTCGATGGCTGTGAGTATGGATCTGTGTGATGGGAGGTGATTGGTTGAAACCATTAATTATGTGTTGTGTGAGGAGGTGAGGGCTGTTGTTTGTTGAATGGTTTCCTTTAAATCCATGTTGGAATTCTGGGAGAGGGTGATGTGTGGGGATATTTTTTTTAATATTAGTTTCTCCAGCAGTTTGCTGATGGTGGAGAGGAGAGAGATTGGGCGATAGGAGGAGATGGGGAATTGGGGTCTTTTTTAGGTTTCAATTTTGGGATAATGAATGCTTGTTTCCAGATTGGGGGTATATAATTAAGTTTCCAGGATTTGTTAAAGATTTCTGTGATGAGAAGAATTGCTTTTCCTCCTAGGTGTTTCAGGTGGAAGTTTGAGATTGAGTCTGGTCCTGTTGCTGGTGAATTTTTAAGGGTTTTGATTGTCTCTGATATCATGTTGGTTGTAAAAGGAGGTGGAGGGTTGTGATCTGAGGGAAGTTTTTTGAGTTGTTTTTTTGTTACTCTATTAATGTGGAGAGTAGGTTTACGGGAGATATTAGCGTAGTGTTTTGCGAGGCTGTCTGCTTGTTGTTTTGAGGAAGGGAGGGAGTTGTCGGGCAAGGATGGGGATTCGTGTGAGGGAGGGGGGTTGTTTTGTGAGTTGTTTAGTTTTTTGATAACCTGCCAGGTTCTCTTATTATCAATGCGTGAGATGTTGTTTTGTAGGTATTCTGTAAATTTGTTAGTAGTGTTAGTGGTTATGAGATTAGAGATCTGAGTGTTTAGGTTAGTTATTTGGTTAGTGATTAATGTGGTGTATGGTCTGAGTTTTCGGAGGGAGTTTCTTTGTTTAATAAGTTGACTGATTTCGGGGGATAGTTTAGGATTGTAGGATTTTCTGTGACCCTTAGGTATGTAGAGGTTGGCTGATTTGATGATTGTGTTGTTTAAATGAATGATGGAGGTGTTTAATGTTGTTATGTCATGTATTGGTGTAGGGTTTATATGGGATTCAATATGGTTAGTAAATTCTGTCCAGTTAGCTTTTTTGTAGTTGGTATATGTGGTGGTCTTTTTTTTGGGGGTTTGGTGGGGGAGGTCAGAGATATGAGGATAGGGAGATGATCTGATTGTAGGTCGGTGGTTGTGTCCCAGGTTAATCTGTGATGTAGGGAGGGGGAACAAAATGTGACGTCTGGTGAGGTGGGGGATTGGTTGGCTTGGGGAGGGATTCTGGTGGGGAGTTTTTTTGAGTTAAGGATATTCAGGGATTCCAATTCATTAAGGATATGGTTGCCCCGGGGATCAGATGGGTAGTCCTCATACCAGGCAGTGTGGTGGGCATTTAAGTCGCCTCCAAGGATGAGATTTGGGTATGTAGCTATTGTGTTGGTAGGGGGGGGTGTGAGGTTGTATGGGGGGGGGGGTTTGGGGTGGTCGGGTGGCGAATATAAAGGTTGAAGATGTTGTAGGTGGTCTTGTTCAGGAGTATGGAACAAGATTGGGATTTTATTAATGCGGCGGGGAGTGGTGTGGAAGTGTTAGTAGTTGTATTATGGTATGGTATGCTGTTGTGGATTAGTGTTAAAAGGGAGTGGTGAGGGGGTTGGGCAGGGGAATATATGGCATCGTAACCATAGAATGTGGGGAGAGGGGTGTTTTGGGCGAGGGAGGCTTCTTGGATAATAGCTATGTGGATATTGTGTTTTTTCAGGAAATGGTTAAGTTCTATGGATTTGTTGGTTAAGCCATTAATATTGAATTGTAGTATGTTGAGTGTTTGGGGATTAGGTTTGGTCGGAAGGGGGTTTTGGTTGGTGGTGTGGGGGCTACAGGTTGCACAAGTGTAGCCCTTATTGAATCTGGGGAGGGGTCGGAATGGTGAGCAGGACTGGTGTACCCATCCTAGGCATCTAATGCACTGGATGCTGTTTAGTCCGACTTGTTTTTGGCAGATAGGGCAGTAATATTTAGGCATATATATATATATATATATATATATATATATATATATATATATATATATATATATTATTTATTATTTTGTGATAAATATATATATATATATATATATATATATATATATATATATTAATATAATATATATATAATATATATTATATATACCGGTATATAATATATATATATATATATATATTATATATATATATATATATAATATATATATATATATTATATATATTATATATATTATAAAATAATATATATATATATGATATATATATATATAAATAAATATATATTATATATATAATATATATATATATACTATATATAAATATATATATATATATATATATAATAATAATAGCGTAAATGGTATATATATATATATATATATATATCCCCCAGTCGATCGCTCACCTTGTAGTGGTTGGGGGGGATATACGGATATACCACCCGCCCTTCAGCGTCCTAGAGCGAAGAAGCGTTTTTTTTTTTTTTTTTTTTTTTTTTTCCCAGAAAGGTAGATGAACGCCAATGACACCCTTCCTTACGGAGGGGGCATCTGGCGTCATCTGTGCTGAAGGGGTGTGAGCCGCATCACCTGTTTGTGATTCGGTGCACACGACCCAGCACCAGGTTTGGGTCTTTTTCCCTGACCCCTCTGGAACATCTATAATAAGAGACTCCCCGCCGCTTAGCGCGGTCCTCCGGGCACAAACCTCATAGGGCTCGACACCCATGAGGGGGGACCCCTTTAATATAATATACACATGGATAACCTTACGATGCCTCGGAAACTGATGGATTTAAAGATTCCCGAACCTGGACCGATAAATGGACTTACTCTTTTGAATTGCACTTCGAACATTGATGCCGTGTCTCCCCCCACTTCACCTGGAAGGCCTCTGCCTGTCTCCGGCGATCAGTCGCCTGGCACGCCCTCTGCATCCCAGGTGCCCAAACGTTCGGGGCAATCCCGCAAAGGTGCCCCTCGTCACAGTCGTTCTCATTCGTTCACTCCATATGCTGCACCCCCTCCAGGAATGTCAGCAGATACATCATTCCCGATGTATCACATTCTGCGATCCACTACCTCCAAAGCTCTTACTGAGCACAGAACCATTCTTCTAAGTAATGCACTTGAAAAAGCTTTAGGCGTTGAAGATCCTCCAGTCACATTAATGAGAAATGGGTCCATTCTCGTACAAGCTACTACCCGATATCAAAGTTCTATTCTGTCATCCCTAACGTCTCTTGCAGATATTCCTCTTATTTCTACTCCCGATGAAATAAGAAACACATCTAAAGGCACCATTTACTCTTATGAACAGAAAGACGAAGATACAGCTGTCATCATGGGAAATCTCCAACAGAAAAGATTTTCCGTTACAAACGTTTATAGATTTCCCCCTCGTCGGGAAACTCCTGACAAACCAAATCCTCGTTTACTGCTGACCTTTAATACCCCTCATCCACCTACAAAGGTTAAAATAGGGTTTACAAGATACAGTGTTCGCACGTTTGTCCCTCGACCCAGACGTTGCTTCAAATGTCAACGGTTTGGTCATCCCCGAAAATACTGTAGGGGACCGGATGAAATATGCCCAGTCTGCGGAGAATTATTTCACACTCCCTGTGAAAATACCCCTAACTGTAGAAACTGTGGAGGACCCCACAGTGCTTCTTCTTTCAAATGCCCATCTTACCTGTTTGAACAGGAGGTTCTGGAATTATGCACCATACACAAAATGAGCAGGAGAGATGCCATACGCCAGCTTGATGAAAAATATCCTACAAGACCAAAGCGATCCTACGCCACAATCACTGCTGCCCCCACTCCCCAGCGTGCTAATCCACCCACACAAACTCATCCCAGCAGAACTCCTCCCCAAAATCCCAGTGAAACTCAGGCAGCTACTGTATCCTATCTGCCTGTATTGTCCACGCCACCGACTTCTCAAATTGAACAAAAGCAGCCCTTGACTCAATCTCTTGTCCAAAAAGCCATTAACAACCCTATCCCGAGTACTAACCTTCAACAAACCAGCAATGAAACTGAGCTGGTTCATCCAACACAAATCTTGGAAAACACTTCTTTTCAAGACACACTGTCCCATGCCTACCCAATGAGTTCTCCAAACTTATGTAAGAGGACTGTCTCTTTGTCTCTTGATTCACCTCCCACCGTTACTCAAATTCCTGTAAAAGATGTCCCCAAAGGCAAAGAAAAGAATAATCGCCAAGCTAAAGATTATTCGTTAAAATACAGAGCGTCCGAATTTTTAAACAAAAACACACTAACCCCAGACGTAACAAATGTAACTCAGAAGAGACCTCGCCATAAGTCCACTCAAGGGACAAAATCAACTACTTTAATAGATTGTACCCAAGCAATCGCAGCTATCGGACAGCCTACCAATGAACCCTCTGATAGGTTGCAGGATAACTCTAGCTCTTCCGAGTCTTCCTATAATTCTTCTTCTGAATTTCCCATCTCAGCGCTCCCCAAGGGATTCTATATCTTAACAGATGAAATGGAAAACAGCTCCCAAATGGAGCTTGATGTGATGAACCACTCTCTTTCTAATACTTCCTGCGCTTCCGAGAAAGGCGAATGGAAGACTGTCCAACGCAAACGCCGCAAGCGCTCTAAGCGCTCTGGTTCTATTGGAGGCATGAAGGGAGACCCAGAGGTCCCCATTTCTAACTTAAATCGTCCAATCTCCCAAAATCACTCCCACGACGAATTACTAGCAAAGTCTCCAGTATCGGAACTTGTCAATCCAACGAATCCCATATTGGAACCCTTTATCGCGACCCCAACTCCTTCTCAAAAAGATGACACCTTTCCGGTAACATCTTCCTTCCCCAGTTCCATGGAAGCAACTCCACATCCCTTACACATTTCTGAATCTGCTTACTTGGCAGATACTGATTTCCACTCCCATTAATAAACACGAGCATTTTGGTTGCTCTTCTATTGACCAATCGAACCCACATAATAAGTTGGACTTGGTTGAACTCAACTTATCTCGTATTCATGGTGAAGCTCTTTCACCAAATACATCTGAAAACTCCTCCCTAAAAGAGGTCATACAACCTAACAAATCTCTGGTGTATGACTACCCTGGCCCCCCAGGTTTTGTTCCCCCTCCTCGCCGAGACCCACGCCTCAACCTTCCCTCTCAATCTGTATCCACCTCTAACATTACCCCCAGTCACATAGAGACAATTGTCTCTAATAGACCACCACCATAATATTCATAACTCATCATGACTACTTTCCTTCAATGGAATTGTCGTGGCTATTACTCTAATTTCGAAGAACTTGTTCAACTAATAAACATATGTACACCAAAGTGTATATGTTTGCAGGAACTTCGACTATGTCATCGTGACTTCTTTCAACCATCTGAATATAAATCGCCGTTAACTTCTATAGAAAGAGGTGACAATGATAGGGGAGGGGCAGGAATACTCATTCACAAATCTATCCCCTATTCCCCAGTCCCTCTTTCCAAACCAAACTTCATGCAGTAGCGGCAAGAATTCACTTATCCATCGACATTACTATATGTTCAGTCTACTTAGCTCCGAGTAGTGAATTTACTAAGGTCGACTAGCTATCTTTTAAACAGCTCCCTACTCCGGTTGTTATACTTAGGTGACTTCAACCTCCGCCACCCATTATGGGTGACTCTGTCACTTCATTCAAGTCCATGATCTTAATAGATCTTCTAACCCCTTTTCCCTGGGATGCCTTAACACAGGACTCCCTACATATGAACGTTTAGATACACACACACTTCTTCTTGTATTGATATTTCCTTTTGCTTCCATTCCCTTATGGATAGTTTTACCTGGTCCCGCTTTGATTATTATTTTGATTTATAAGGGTGTGAATTTTTTAGGGGGGGGGGGGGGGTGGGCCCCCCATTTAAAAATTTTGGAAAGGAATGAGCTTGTTCCAAGCCCAATGCAAAAACCCAACTCCAGCTGGCGTTAATGATCGAGCGGAGTGGGCTCCTTTTTATCAGGCCACAGCTATTTATCCCTCTTTCTCCTTTTAATAAACGATTTCCGACTGTTGATGAAGCCTTTTGCTTCTTCCAGAAAGTTTATCATCTCGGGCAGCGGAAGCTTGCCCCGCAGTCTTCCTCAGGCAGGCGGTCGGCAATCCCTTGGTGGTCCAAGAGTGCGCACAAGCCAACCGAGAGAAGAAGAAACTCTACAAGCAATAACAAAAAGACCCATACCACCCCAAAACATTGGGATTATTTTTTAAAAGCAGCCGCAGCGAGACTCGGCGAATAATCGTTTCAAACGCCCGTAAACAATATTTTTCGAACTTACATATCGACTGCTAACTCCACAACTCCCCTTTCCTTTAGTGTGGAAAGTTACACAGAAAATACTCGTCGATCTAATAACTCCTCACCCACAGTTCTCCGTTTATGGGCCTGATATAACTGATACGATCCCGTCCCTTCGGCGAGTAGCGGGATTGCGTTTAGGTATATAGCTTTCGCTAGCCACTTCAGTTCATTCCGCTACACTGAAGCCTTTTCAAAAACTGAGAACTGACAAGCACTGCCAGACTTTCAACAGCGGAAAAGGGGAAGATCTACCTAAAACCGTCTTTTTAACACTTGCAGAGTACCAAAACTGCACTGGCGAGTTAGCAAAGGACGGGCCTCTTGCGTCCAGACATTGATTTTCGATATCATGCTCCGTCATATACATCCCTCAGCATCAGCATTTTTGCAGATATATATATCAATCTGGATCGAATCCTCTTTTCCATCTATTTGGACTACAGCTATTGTAATTCCTATCCCCAAACCTGGGAAAGATCCGAAGCTGGCGGATAACCAAAGACCAATTTCACTGACCTGCCATACCTGTAAATTAATGGAGAAAATGGTTTCAGGCCGCTTTCTCCCTGTTCTGGAGAGTCGCCAAGCTTTTTCAAACTTCCAGTTTGGCTTTCGCAAAAATCGTTCGACCGCGGACCCCTTGTTAAAACTAGACCATGACATCCGGGAAGCCTTCTCAACTGGTGGGATGGTTCTTGGCGTCTTCTTTGACCTTGAAAAAGCTTACGACACAACGTGGAGAACTGGGATCCTCCTTAAACTCCATTCGCTCGGTTTTCGCGGACAACTCCCTCTTTTCATTAAATGTCTTTTGTCAAACAGATCCATGCAAGTTCGGTGCTCTTCTATTCTGTCACGCCACTTTACTCTGGATGAAGGCGTTCCGCAGGGTAGTGTTTTAAGTGTACTACTATTTGCTCTCGGATTTAATGATATTGTTTACCTCTATTCCAGCGACTGTCAATTTTTCTCTATATGTCGATGACTTAGCATTATACATAGCCGGTGCCAGGCTGCCCTTTCTCGAACGGCAACTTCAACTAGCTATTGAAAATATTTCACAGTGGGCTAGCTCCCATGGCTTCCATTTTCTCCCCACCAAAACCTCAGCAGTGCTTTTTAAGAAAAAAGGGAATCGAAGAACTTTCCACCTTCTTCCAGCGAACCTAACCTTATATGGTTCGCCCATTCCTGTAACTTCACAGGTCAAATTTCTAGGCTGATTCTAGATACCTCGGGGGCATATGCCCCGCATATTAAAACACCTTAAAAACAACTTGTCATCGCACCCTTGACTGTTACGTCATTCTCGCCTCAAACTCTTGGGGTGCTGATCGCAAATCCCTTTTACGTCTTTACGTAGCCAATCCGATCGAAACTGGATTATGGCTGTGCAGTATATTGGTCAGGCCTCCATAACACTACTACACCTGTTAGATCCCAATCCAAAACGAAGCCATCCGTATCTCCACTGGAGCCTTTCGATCGTCCCCCCAGGTGAGCCTTGAATGAATCCAATGATGATGCCCACTCTCTCTTCGAAGAGAATACATCATGTGTACAAGTTTTCTTCGTTTTCAAACCCCAAAAAACGTCTGCTCTGACACCGATTCTGCAGGAGGTACCTCAGAATCCTAATTACTGGCCATTGCAAAGACGGTTCATAACATCTTTAATTTCCTCAACATCTCCTTTTCAAAAGGTGCTGCCTTTCTCTTTTGACGAAGGGTACACACCTTGGCTAATTCCCCTCTCCTACCATTTGCTTGGCTCTGACATCTCTCTCCAAATCTAGCCCCTGCTGCCTTGTTAAAAGTATTATTCCTGTCTCATTCCGCAGTTCATGATGAATTTACTCCAGATGTTTACTGACTGGGCTCTAAAACAGGGGACAGTGTGGGCGCTTCTGCTGTCTTTCTGACCGCAACCTCTCCCATACCCTTCCCCCTTATGCTTCAATTTTCACAGAGTTAACGGCCATAATGATTGCCCTTTCTCGAATTCTAATCCTTAACCAAGATCACTCATATGTCGTTTATTCAGATTCGTTAGCGCGCTACAAGCGCTTTAAAACCCCTTATTCTAAAAACGCAATGGTATCAGCTGTACAACAATTGCCCGGGGTGCACGACGGGAAAACAAATTATTTTATGTTGAACCCCCTCCACGTAGGGGTGACTGGCAATGAAATCGCTGACAGAGAGGCCAAAAAGGGCCGCCTTCTCTTCTCGGAGTTGTTCCAGGTACCTCCCCGGATGCCATTCGACAAGGCCGCCCCATTCAACTGATTCTATTCCTGCCTCCGACAAGGCTTCCGGTCTTATTTGCAAGAGTGCTGGACGAGTGTTCAGCGGGAAGGAAAACTCAGAAACATAAAGCCGAATATTGGCGAGTGGTCTTTCCTCCCACAGACGAAAGCGCTTACATGAGGTGAGTTGATACTTGCACGCCTCCGTATTGGCCACACTAATATCACCCACAGTCACTATATGTCACGAGACCCTCCTCCCATTTGCCAAATTTTGCCGTCGCCACACCCCGCAATCTGTTCACCATATTTTCATTGATTGTTCCCATCTGGACCTTATTCCTGTCGTTATTTTTCCTACTTTACGGTCCAATAACACCTTCTAAAAAGATTATCCCATTCTTATCTGAATCTTCACACTTTAGCAGTAACTCTATTTTTTTGTATCTTCAAGAAGTGAAAATTCTTTATAACATTTGATTTTGTTATGTTCTTAAGACTATTAACGAATTACAAGGATAAAATTTTTATTAGTTTTTATTTAATTTTGACTGACTGAATATTTATTTCACCATCTAAAATCTTTCTTTGACATTTGAAACATATATATGACAGGGCCCTTCCCATGGTGCTGATTTTTCAGCCCAGTGTGGCCGCTTTCATTGTGAGCCGTGGTGGGTCCTTTAACACTAACTCAAAAAAAAAAAAAAAAAAAAAAAAAAAAAAAAAAATATTATATATTATATATATATATAATATATATATTATATATATATATATATATATATATATATATATATATATATAATATATATATATATATATATATATATTATATATATATAATATAAATATATATATATATATATATATATATATAATATATATATATATATATATATTATATATATATTATATTATATAATATATATATATTATATATATAATATATATATATATAATATATATATTATATTTTTTATATATAAATATATATATATATATTTTTTTAAACATGATACCACCACTCACGGGCAAGGCGAAATGCCCTTTTCAAAAGGAGGTGCAGCAAAAATAAATAAAAAATAAATAAATAAATAAAAAAAAATACATAAAGGAAAAAAAAATTAAATATTAAATAAAAAGTAAACCCACCCTGACCCTTGCCTAACGCAATTCCTTCAGGTGGGCGCAGACGCGGGACTTAAATAGAGGAGATTAATATTGCGGGTGAAAATAAAAGAAGGCAAGGAGTTTCCACAAAACAGATGTTGGCTGAAAGAAGGATCAGGTACCATAACGAGGATCCTTGAGTTCTCCAATATTGCACACAGATTTCATTGAGAGAACAAGCACCTCTCATGTGTTAAG
>JABUQX010034755.1:0-5000 GCA_015478945.1 Trachelipus rathkii | reverse complement strand
TCTTCACCTTCCTCTTTGCCCCAAGATTGGAAGTGCTGTACAAGCCACGAAAGAAGAAGCAGTTGCGAGAATCGTGAAAAATGACAAACTTCGAAAAGTAATAAGCCCTCAACAACTATACCTCAGTTTAAGCCACATTCTAGCATAACACCAATTGATACTCCCTCAGTTACAATTAGTTACCGAGAGTCTTCGTTATATATATATATATATAAACTTCCACCTTGAGCATCATTGGTGACGCTCACGACAGATCGTATCCCTACCCACTTTTATGGTAAATCTCGTCTCTTATGTAAGGGTTCACCCCATGCCCACGGATGAAAACGGTACATACCGATACCCCCATATTACTATACCCCCGCCATTCTCTCCTTCATGCACCTTTATTCTCGCCCTTGCCAAACTCACATTTCTCTCCTTTAGACATCCGTTCACCGACTCAATCCACTTCTCTTCGGTCTCCCAGCCGGTCGGTTCCCAACACACCCGTCCACCACTATTACATATTTATCCGCCATTATGCCAATCCGGCTGTCATCCAAAAATTCAATTCCTTTCCACATTGACCAAACCAAGTGCTTCACCTCACTTCGAGTCTTATCAGTCTCTCATTTACCCCTTTCTTCACACCATACAGCTCCTATATTACCCTACTTTAAATATATTCATTCACTCTCTGTTGATCTAGATTCTCTCAACACTCACACCCCTGAATTAGCGCAATGGCGTAGTAAAACACATTGATAGTGAATCGTATACTTCTTATTTCTGCCCAAGAACCACCTGAGTCATCACTACCATAATCCACACACTAGACACATTCCTTTACCCGGTAAACAACATTACCTCAGATAACGACCCTAGCACCAAGCTTATAGTCTCGAAGACTTTAGTACCCCTCTCCTTGAAAGCTCCTTGTCTCACAATCAGAAACCTTCTCAAATAATGACCAACTCTCAGCCAAATCTTTCCCCTCGTACTCATTCACAACTTTCTATCCCTATTACTTCACATCTCTCGTACAATGACGTCCCGGTTACCCTAACTCATACTCACCACATATATTTATTAAATAAACTCAATTTAAAAATAATTCCTAAACCTCAAGACGGGAATCCTCGTGTCATAAAACTGTATCTTCTAATCCCTTAACCCCAAATACTATATCATAACTTTCACACCTGAGGAGTTTGTCCTCACTTCAAACAACCCCACAACCCAGTAACAACTTCAACATCCCTAACTACCACGTCTATAATCACAAGATTAACCCACCTCCATACAAAAACAACAAAATTACAACACACACCCACTGCCAAATCTCTCTATCAATCCTCTCATAAACTCATCCTACTTTTCAGATTTGTATCCAACACAGAACCAAATCATTCTCGCATATATAATAGGTGTTGGGCCCCTCCACTCAACTCCATTCTCCATCCATTTCATAACACTAATTTCCTGCCATCCCTAACCTCAAATTCCTTTCATAAAACCCCATCCATATACCAATTGAATAACCAAGTGAAGACTATACAAACACCCTGCTTACTCCGCTATTAATCCTCCAATAAACCTCAAATCACTCCATTGACACCATTTATCTTAAATCACACGCTTCACTATCAGTCATTACATACTTTTATGATTCAATTCAGAAGCCTACCACCAACACCATTAATATATCACTAACACCTGCTACAGAGCGCTTCCTATTAACTCTATCATACGCTTGTTGCAAATTCATAAAACCAAAATACAATTTATTCTTCTTCTCCCTCATTTTTCTCAATCATTTGTTTCAATGTTAAAGATTTGATCCACCACATTCCTCTATCCACTCCTAAAAATCGCAACCTTGTTTCTTCACCAATCAGTCCCTCAGGCACTCGACGCACTCTTTCGACCAAAATACCAGCATTTACCTTCCCTACAACACTCAATAAACTTATATTCCCCTATAATTTCTACTGTTCCCCTTTTCTCCCTTACCCTTATATAGGGTACTATTACCGCTCTCCTCCAATCCCTGGAATTATACCCTCCATAAACGCTTTATTAACAACTTCCAAATCCAATCAAATTCACCGATCTCGCCTCCTATGACTCTTGATCATTCACTAGTAATTTCATCTATACCGCAGATTTACCATTCTTCAACTTTTCTCACTCTACCCGTTACCTCCTCCTTACTAATACCTCATCCCCAAAATACCTATTCCTTCTTGCACATCAAAACCGCACACATTTCACTAACACCATCATCATTACTGTTAAATATGTGCAGTAAATTTTCTCGAAGTGTTCTTATCCACACCCCCACATCCATTTCATCAGTTTACTAAAACAAAATCACCATCCCTATTCATTATTCTAAGAGATTCCCCTTATTCTCATTTCTTAACCTTCGCGCTTCCTTCCAGAAGAGGTTCCTATTTCCTTGTATGTCCTCATTCATCCTCTTTTCCCAACTGTTCATTTACCTCTTGTTTCTCCTACGTATACACACTTTTAGTATTTCTTTTTTCATCCTTATATAATCCAAGCATCTTTCTTTTGAATCTTTCAATCAATTGGCCTTTTGTACATTCAACCACGCTTCTTTTTTACCTTTAACAGCTTTCATCACCTTCTTCATTCCACCATTCTGCAATGTATACATATCTTACTTCCTAACTTTAGCACTATCCCAAAACACCTTCCTTTGCAACTACTAACAATTGCTTCCTTTCAATTTGCCCCCAGATTTTGCTCAGTGATCAACTGTTCACATATCTAAACCGTTTTACTTAAGCGATCGCTAATTGTCCTCACATACTCTTATCCTTAAATTATCTCTCTGTGCTACACTCTCTATTACTTTAAAGTCACTTTTAGATGAGAATGTTGAGAATTCTTTTCCTCCTATCCTTTCGTATTCACCTTCCTCTCCCATCAAGCCCCCCCACTAACCCTCTCCAATGTCTTAACATAGAACACAAACATATGATCCGATAGATTCCCATTTCCATAAACCCCCTAGATGGAGATTTAAAACATCCAAGAGTCTATATATCGAACTTCTAACTGCCTTACTCGTCATATACACTAAGGAAATAATGCAAATCCTCTACACTATACTCCAAATTATTAGCCATTCTCTAACCTACACCAACTCTAAAGTTATATCTTATGAGATATGTAACTTCATCTGTTTGTGTTTTATAAAAGAAAGATCCAAAATATAAATCTACACACATACTAAATATAATTCACGAAATTAATCACCTTGCTTACCATCTCTTTTTTCTCCCGCCACCTCCTTGCCACCACCTGTTATACCATCCCTTTTTTGATCACTATCCAAACCATTCAGCGTCCCCCAAACCAAGAGCGTAATAAAGTATCTGAAGCTCGCTACTCACTCCCATTCACCAGATAAAACTAAATCCACTTCTAGATTATCTCACAATAAAAAATCGTTACTCTTTCATACGTTTTCCATAGAATTGTCTCCACCTCACCTCTCACAAAGCGCATCAAAAATACCTTGACCTTTTCAAACTTACACTCTAACCATTAGTAGAGTTCTAAGTGGACATCACACCAATACAAAGTACTTACATACTTTCATTTACACAGGGGTCCACATCTCAAAACATATGACCACATCTTCACATAATTAACTCTTGCTCTTCTTCTCATCTCTTCCACACCAGCACGCCACCAGATTCTATTCTATATTACTTTCAACTCTCTCCACCCTTTTCCTTCACCATCTTTATTTTATATAAAGTCTACACATCTTGTAAACCAGCAAATCAATTTGCCCTCTGGTGCAATAATTCCATCCTCTCTTCTCCTCAACATTTATTCCTCTGATATTCCATTGTACCATACGATTCAACAATTTCGCCGAAATGAAGGTCCTGTTTAGAACTCGAGACAATAAATGCATCACGGACCTTCCCTCGAAGCTCTTTGCTCCCATAGCATTTCCTGTTGCCCACCAAATATATCCTACCACTGGATTATGTAAAGTGCTCAGCCCACACCCATCAAACTACCACTCGCCCCTTGCCTCAGACTTTCTACAGACATCGTCAGGAACATAATACAAATCGCCTGCCGCGAAAATCTTGTCTCCCCCGCACACAGATTAGACCAATATGAGTACGTTAGTGGCGAATAGCTCCTCGCTCACAAATGTGTGCTAATATCTTATGAAGTGGTTTCAAGGAATGTGTTATCAGAATTATTTAATCAATTGATGTCCTATTATAGATTATGGATATGTTGATAAAGGTGGTTTAGTAATATGTGGCCTTGAAGAGAGATGGATGATGTTTGAAGAATATGAACGCAAAAGAGGCGAATAAAGGCTGCCATTAACCTGGTAACCAATTAAAAAGTTTAATGTGTACAGGGCGGCCTATTTTCATATCGTTTCGAGATTTTATGGGTATCTTCATATTCCTCGTGGAAGCAAAAAATGATCATAACAATAAATATAAAAAAAAATATATATAAAGGAACAAAATACTCAGGTATACTTAGGTGTTTCACTCACATTATAGATATTCTATACTAATAACTGATATAAATATATTTAAGATACTACTCTATGAAGTAATAGCTTTAAATAGGCTTATGAAGATAATCACTACCTATATATATATTATAATATACGTCTAATGCTCATAAGCAATAGGATAGTTTGGCTTACTGGTATTATATTTTTTGAATATAAGTTACTTAGTTATAGTTATGTATAGAAATTTTTATTAAGATTTATTGCCGAGTAATATATATTAGTATTACCATATAAATAATATAGCTCACCTACTAAATACTCCTAAGTTATAAGATTAATAGAGGCTTATCAGTGTATATTCTTTATTAATGTAAGCTTCATACCAATGTTAATATTGTTTAATTTATGTAAATATAACCAATATTTGATTGTGTTGTCTTATTAATTAGGAAACATCATATTGTGAGAATCACCGGATCTGTAT